>CACSLJ010000178.1:0-53012 GCA_902706625.1 Albugo laibachii
GGATATCAAAGCAGAGCAAAACATATTGACATCCGTTATCATTTCATTCGTGATCATATAGAGGATGGAAAAATAGTGATCGAGTATATCGACTCCAAAAATCAGCTTGCTGATTTCTTGACAAAGCCTATTTCGACAAAGCAATTTCAGGATTTGGTTCTTCGGGCAAATATCGAGAATTGTGTGTCGAGGGGGAGTGCTGAAGAAAACCTGCAGTAAGCAATGTTACTTATAGTTGGTAACATTACACTGAGAACATTCGGATACGATCAGAACAGTCGGATAATATCAGAACATTAATTGCGCGGAAAGGTGAGATAAGAAATAAGGTACTAATGGTATGGAGTAGCGATACAAGAATTTGGTATAGGCTAAGATTATCTAATTGAGAACTAAGCACCTACAAATATATTCACTTTCCAGTTTGACAACAACAGGCCACATGACCAAATTTTTCCTTGGTTCATAAGTTCGCTGATGATATTTTTGCCATGATCTCTGTTGGGTATGAAAATATATTCCCGTAAGTATACGGGTGCTTTCGTAACTAGGCATAGACCAACGGTAGTCAGGCTATCGACTGGTACCGGCAGAACGATATACCGTTAAAGCAGAAAAATATCATCTTTTTAAAAGTCTCGACACTAAGAATCACTGGGCATTTGCGATTCGAAGCTCGCAAATACAACAATCCCAAGCAAACTATTGCAAGGAATGAGCTGGTGTCATGCAGACGAGCGCCTTACCAGTCTCCAACACGACAGCAAAATGTGCAATTGGTGGTGCAACTCGTTTTTTGCTGCTGTTAGTTCGGCAGCTAGCACGTCCAAACTGGTACAACCCTCCTCGGAAAACTTAGCGATTGCTTCCAAATCCGAGGCCAAAGTCTTAGGCTTCCAAATATGGCTTTATTCCTGCCCATCTTTTCATCTCCTTTCCGAATAACGGCCGAGGTTTGCTCGGTTAGCCTTTGCGACAGCTGCATTAACCGCTGATAAAAGATGAGCAACCCGACCTGACTCTGATAAGGCCTCAACTGAAGCTTCTTTTTCAATAAGTCCCCAAATTAACTAATTTGCCGCGACCCGGGATCGAACCAGGGACCTTCAGATCTTCAGTCTGACGCTCTCCCAACTGAGCTACCGAGGCACTACTTTTCCTACGGGTACTATAAATCAAACTAATGGGATTATAGCGAACGACCGTTCAGCACCAGCACCAACTTTACTTTCTCTCGTCAACCACAATGGTTCAAATCGACCTTTCGAAACAAATAATCGTTCTTGCATCCGATTATGACGACGTGGCTGCTCTTATGAATCACCCGGCATTGGGTGATAGCATGATTGTCGATGAGTCCTCATCCCGTTGTGATGGCGTGGAAAGAACTACCCATGCGATGTTTCAGAGTGGCGTGGGAAGCCCTACCCCTGTGACGGTTGAGGGAGGTGTGGAAACGACTACCTCTGAGAGAGTTCAAAGTGGTATAAGGCGTGTGGGTACTCTTACCGCTGTCTCATCACAGGATGGTGGGAAATCCACTTCAAGTGTGGACGAAGGGAAACCTTCCACCTTGGCTGATCTCCTCAAGTCCAAGGAGTTCTTGCGTAAGGAAAATATCAAAGCGAAGGCGCAATTTCGCGTTGAGCTCCCACAGCCAAAAGCCTCCCATATAGAGGCAATAATGAAATTGTATGCGGACGCGGGTCATCCGGAGTGGTCAGTCTTAGCTGAAAAAGTAGAGGCAGCAAGACCATTCCAAATCGTCAAAGCCACTTGCCCAATGATTTTAGAGACGGGTCAAGCATTGACCCGTACTCCAAACGGAAAGCTTTTGAGCTCCCTGATGCGCTACCATGGCAATCCGGTGTTCGGAAGCTTACTTGATAGCAAACAGATCACACAGGTGTCGAGATTACCTGGGGGAATATCCGGGTGATGGTCACCACTGAGGATGCATGTCAACAGCTGGAGTGCCAGCCTGTGAACATCCTCGGTGAGAAATATTTTTTCCAAGAATACAATTCTTTGGAAAGTAAATATCACTTAGATGTCTTCGGAGTCGGAGTGGAGGACGAACGAGTGGCACTATTACGCTCCCTCCACAAAGTCGGGTGTCCAGTTGTATATGACACCTTCCGAGAGGCGATTCCGACCAAGGGCGTCGTCATGTCAACGTGGAGAGTTTACTTCGGCTCTACCACATGCCCCAAACAGTTGATTAGGGTGGGTAAAGTTTGTGAGCAACTTGCGTACGGAAAGCAACTATACCCTGTTCGGGAAAAGAATGCCCCAATTCCTACGGAACGACCACATTTTGGTCAACGAGGTCCTTACTGCTTGGAATGAAATCCACAGCAGCGGGGAAGGGGACAAAACTTCATTCACAACTAACCAAACAGCCACCAATCGTGGCTACAACAGCAGCGAACGTCCCGGTTCAAAAACAGGAAAACGAGGTGGAGGTGAACGTTGATAGAAAACTCTCGGATGCGATATCGCTAGAGTTCAACTCAACAATTAACATCACGCCACCAGCCTCTCCAACTTTCAATCCTCCTCGCCTACCACTTCTCCAGTTGGAGACAAATCCAGTCCCACTATCGGAGCACGACGGAGATGTGACCATGCAATTGGTTCGATCGAGAAGTAAACGTCACCGAACGGAGCCATTCCAACAAATGGTTTCGAAGGCACGACCTCGTCACTCCCTGGTTTGGTGATCAGCAATTATTTTTCGGTGCTGTCATCAATGGAGGTGGAATTGGAGGAGATCGAAGTCGTTGACGATCCAGCACATGGGCACCGCATCCAGATCATCCCGGTGAAAGCTCGAATGCCAAAGACGGTAGCCACTTCAAAAGAGGCGGCACACTTTTACCATGCGCGACAAACAACGGTCGAAAAATCAGAACGCCCAACGCGAGTGGGCGAAGTGGGAGAGCTAATGGAATTCGATTCAAAAAATGCACTAGAACGACTTAATCCGGACAAACTTGTACAAGCTGATGTACACATTCCGTCTGTGCGTCGGCTTATTCAGTCTTCTACCAATCCGGACAAGATCATCGCAGAAGCACTCACACATCCCATCACCATGACCGGGGTACTTCTAGGGTGCATGGAAGCGAACGACGAATCGTTGGATGAGGTGGCACATTTACTTCTCATCAACAGAGTATTTGCTGCGTACAATCTCGATGAGGACGTCACATTTGCGACGAGATGGAAACGCCACGTGGGTGGAAAAGTTCCTTCCAAACGGGATGTTATGTTCAACAAGGTTTCTTCGTGGTGGAAGTCATCACCGCAGCAAGTTCTCGAACTGACTCGATCAACGAGGTCCATTGCGTTGTTTGAGTTGCTTTTCATGTGTGCAGCGCGCCTACGCACTACACCAACGATCACTGGATCCATTACATCACCGACATGCCAGTGATTTGGATCCCTGCCCATCATTGCAGATTATTGCACACCGACTTGCTGCTCTCATTGCTTCGTTCGGAGCTGGGGATTAAGTGTTCGGGGAAGTGGTTTGACGGTGAGTGGAATAGTGCTCTCTGTCACGATCTTGCCGAGCTCTCAATCAATACTTCATATTACCCAGCCGAAATCTCGACACTCCACCTTCGTGTACAAGACGATGAAACGACGTTGGTTGTTGGACCCCTTCGCCGTGAGTGCTAAGATCTCCTCAACAATTTCAACGTGGAACAACATCTCAGCACTTAAGGTGAATTTTATTGGAATTTATAAGCATGGTCACCTCTTTATCGACCACGTCCTATCAAAACACTCTGTTTCTTGCGTTCAAGAAACCAAGTTTCATGACCGAAATCAACTGGACTCATTCCAGTTTTTATTACAATCTCAAATGCAATACAAAAGTTTCGTCAACGACACCAACAGTACTCAACTTCATCCGACTCACAGTCACATTGGTGGTGTGATGACAATCCTTCGGTCAGACTTTCCCGGTTATACATCAGCTGAGGAAATCACCGAACGGAGTATTCGAAATCGTTGTTTGGTTTTGCGTCTTCCTATTCACGATGCACCGGTGTATATTCACAATGTCTATGCACCGGTGAAGGTCGAAGAAAGAGTGCTTTTTTTTGAGCAATTGCTCTCCCACAATTTCTATTCAGCCTCAACGTATCTCGTCTTCGGTGATTTCAATACACCGCTCAATCCAGCAGTCGATGCTTCGAGTGGAGCAATTAGAAACGAGTCAAGCCGATTAGCGTGTTTGGAATGGCTCTCACAATTTTTTGTGGTGAATGCTTGGCGAATCCAACATCCGAATGAAAATGTTTTCTCAGGACCATAACCACGCAAAAATCGTCTGGATTACATCTGCATGTCGGAACAACCATTCAATATGGTATATTAAAACTCTGAATATTTTCGACCACGACATGCAGGAGATCATCTAGCACAAAAAGTGAAATTTGCAAATCCAACTCAATCATCCGGGCGAGGATATTGGAAATTCTCACCACGACTATTCAAATATCCTCAAGTTGTCGAAAGCAATCAAAATGGAAGCGATTTTGGTGCTAGAACAGCTTTGGACGACTTCGAATCCCGTGAAAATGTGGGAATGTTGGAAGACGAAAATGAAAAAGCAGCTTCAGGAAATTCAAAAAAGATTGTACAAGATAGCCGACGTGATGTTGTGTCTACTCAGCGTGTTTTGGAGGCTACAGCAGCTCAATATCGCGAAAACGATACCAATGAGTTACGGTATTCTTTCAAATCGAGTCTCCAACAATTCAGGAGTTCGGTAGAAAATAACACCAGATACAACCAAGATGAAAGTTTCGACCATCGCGTGAAGCATATGGAGAGCTCCTCGAGGTATTTTTTTCGTTCTCCAGATAGTTCTTGTCGTCGCGTGCCGATCGAAAATGTCACGAAAACATGTGGTACAGTGACATCGTACCCACGAGAACTTGTCGAGGAATTTATGGATCACTGGGGTGGAGTCATGGGTGATATCAGTAGCTCTACGACCGACGCAGCTGATCCATGTTCCAGAAATCAAAACCAGTTGCTGGATTTGATTCAAGTTTCACTCGAGTCGGAAGAGAACGACCGTCTCTCAACTCGCCTAAGTACGACCGAGATAGCGGAAGCGATCAAGCACATGCGGAGTAATTCCTCTCCAGGTATGGGATGGACTTCCTGATGAAGTTTATCAGGTGAATCCAGAAACGTTTGGAGAGTGTCTGAAGAAGATCATGTTCGAAATACAGCTAAAACACGGAAGTTTGCTGCGATCACAACGACACTCGGCCATCACCTTGCTGTAAAAGAAAGGTTCAAGATCGGATCCAGGCAACTACAGACCGATCGCATTACTTTTTTGTGACGCGAAAGTGCTTTCAAGAGTATTAGCACATCGATTGCAGCGTTTTTTGCCGAAATTGGTCCATCAAGACCAAAAAGCATTTGTGTGCGGAAGCTCGATGCATCATCATATCCGTAATCTCGCGGACATACAAAACTTGGTTACTCATCGTGGAGGAGAAGCCTATGCAACCTTCTTGGACTTTGAGAAGGCTTATGACCGAATCAACTGGACATACATGTTTCTCGTTTTGGAAAAAATGGGTGTTAAAAAATTTCATCGACTCGGTTCGCCTTTTGTACACTGACACAAAGGCGCAATTGATGATCAACGGAAATATAACACCGTCCCTTACACCACAACGTAGAGTTAAAAGAGGCGATCCTCTCTCAGCATTAATATTTCTAATGACGATCGAACCTTTGAGTAATTTATTACGCCAACATGAAGAACATGGAATCTGAATTAATGGCACCACTGTTGCAACTGGACTATTTTTTGCGGACGATTCGACGCTGCTATCAGAAAATCCAAATAGAGTTTTAACGCAACTCGAACTTGCTCAAGTTTATTGTGATGGATCTGGTGCCAAACTCAACTTGAGCAAATCATCATTACTCTCGTTGAATCGAACGTTGCCGTGCCCTCGGATAACGAATTTGACGATATTGGGTCCGGATGATTCCGTCAAGTATCTGGGCATTCCGTTTAGCCAAACACCAATTGAATCGATGGTTATACCAACACTAAACCAGCGTTTCTACGATGGGTTTGGAGTTTGGTTTCGACGTGGACGTACTGTCCGTGGTCGACTACTGGTTGCTCAAACGATGATTTTATCACGTCTGTGGCATTACACGATGCACGTGGACATTTCAACAGAGACAATTCGACAGTGGCAATCGATGTTGAATCGATTTGTGCTTGGTCGGAAATACAAAAAAGATTCAAAACACGTTCACCTGATCAGCGAAGAATTTTTATATCTTCGCCGACAGTATGGTGGACTACAAATTCCATTTTTGGAAGGAAGACTCAAGCAACAACGCATTCATTTCCTTCAGCAGTTGGTATCCGGTGCATCGACCATTATACCGTCAAATTGGACAACTTCTTCGACGGAATTATTACAGCTTATCCAGCCTCCCTTTGGACCACACAAGCCGCTCGACATATATACCATCGCACCACATCGACATGGTAAAATGGGAAAGCACCTCTTCCTGGTAGAAACAAGCATTTAAAATGTGGCATCAGATTGATTGGAACATTACAATCTCACATCTGAATGTGCTGCAGCGACATCAGTAGTATATGAAACAGCCAATTTGGTTTCATTGCGACCGAGCACTGCATTATGAAGTTGCTACTCAGAATCCTAATGCAGAAAATGTTTGATACAATCTTAGCATGGTGGATGAGCCTCATCGCATGTTTCGGAAAACATTTGCTCAAGTTTTCGAGATCCGAAGCCTCCAAGATTTTTCCGGGATTGCGAGACATGGCTTACGAAGCAAGATTTTATTGACCAATTCTACAATGATGAAGAGCTCAATACATCGGATATGGCTGAAAAACGATTGTTGGGACGAATATACAAGGAAGTCACCCAACTACTCCAGCGTATCCACTCGACGTCTGGTCTTGTCACTTGGATATCACCCAGTTCATGTGGAAGACCGTTTTCAATGGGAGTGACAAGCAAGGAAAAGCAGTATCATTTTCCAGCAATTCCTCGGCTTCATCTATCACGAATTGTTTGGAAACTTCCTGAAGCAACCAAAAATCATCCGGTGTTGACACATTGGTCATCTCGAGAGTGATCCGAAGCTACAGATACGAAAAGGGTTCGGACATTCACAGCTACTTCGATGCATCTTCGAAAGCGTGTTCTGCCGATTTTTGAAGATGTACAATTCGTCTAGCCTTTCGGATACTGCCAGTTCGATCCCGGTTCTGGTTTTTGAAAGATCTGCAACCCAACATTATATTCTGCACTCAGCCTTCGTGTGGAGCAGTCGAATCAGATCAACACCTCTTTTTCGATTGTGACCACACAGCTCAGTTATGGTTGGAACTAAACCCGACATGGGATCGAGTTTTTTCCTCGCGACCGCGCTGGACGAACATTGCATGTGCAATTGTGCCTCCGGTACGGACGGAGTGGAAGGAGTATCAGCAGATTTTGTCCGACTTTTGGTTAGCACTACAGACAGTGACGCTGCATTACATCTGGAGCGATCGAAATCGCATATTGTTTGATAACCGATCACCAACTCCAACAATCCCAGCACTACCCGTGATCTACACAACGTTTAGTGCGCACGTTCGGTACTTTCGACGGTAGTGTTACGACGAAGACGATCGTATTCAGCTGGCAAAGGTGCTGGTTCAACTATCAAAGTAAGGTTCGTTTGGTGCTTTTTTCCGCACTCGAGTTTCTTTGCTACGGGTACGGCAACGGCAAGTGCAACCATGATCCTAGATTCGGCTGGATCGGCTACACTCAACTTAGTGTGCCGGACATCATTTTGGGGCCACGGTACCTGTTGGCCATTTTACATTTTATTCACGCTGGCCACCGGCTCCTATTGGGGAGCAGTAGGTACCCCAATAGAGGAACGTAACCGCAAGACATATTATCAACTCTGAAAGGTATTTTCCTGTAAACATTTGTATCTGTATTTATTATTTAAGCGAGCCTAGGCATTTAGAGAAGTCAATTAGTCTAATTCTAGTAATATAGACACCTTCAACTGAGCTAGACAGGCCCTTGACATTTTGCGGCTACTACGTACTTAACCAGTTAGTACATCAACTGAGCGACTGTTCAATAAAGCACCAAGTACCATTTCTCCTCGTTTGTCCATCTTTCCATCCACAACTATGGCTAGTATTGACATCTCGAGATTACCTGTCGTCACGTCATCCGACACTGGACCCGTGCGTCCATCTAAATTGCCGGGTCCTGCTCCAATTCTGCGGTAGCTGGTCCCCTGGGTCCGTCTTTCACATCCGCTGCTGCCACGTCGAAAGCCGAACTTGGCCAATCAGAGGTTAGTATGATGGTAGAGCCTACTGGCTCTCAGGCGGTTATTCCGGCCAATGACCGAACGGCAACGGCTGGTGGGGAAAACTACTGAAGCAGCAGAAAAACCCGCAAAAATCGATCCTCGTCCTAACCTTTCAGATATCCTTAAGGGTAAGGAGGAAATTCGCAAGAATAAAGCGGGAAGAAAAGCTCAATTTAGGGATGCAATGCCTCAGCCTCTAGCAGGGGGTATTCGCGCTATTAAAAAGGTTTTTGCCAATGGAAGGCCAAGCTGAGAGGTGCTGTCAACTCATTTGACAGCAGCAAAACTGTTTGTAGTTCCCAGTGCAAAATTCTCAATGGTACTAGAAACGGGTCAAGCATTGGCTGGAACACTACCGACCCAGATTCTAGAGTCGTTCACTCGCGATCATGGAAATCTGAAGGTGGAAGAACTTTTCACTCAGCGTGCGATTGGCCAATTATCGAAATTGCCAGGGGGTAATGTGCGGCTTCTCGTCACGTCTGAAAGAGTGTGTCAGCAACTAGCACACGAAAAACTTACCATTCTCGATAAACAATATACCTTCTGGGAGTATGAACTTGTTGGCTCCGGTATGTTTTGAACATTTTCGGACTTGGACCTGAAATTTTTACGTCAAGCATTGCATCTGCATTGCATTCATTGTGATGTGACATCCTCTACGACAACTTTCGGTAAGCAGTGGCTTCGAAAGGAATTCTAATGTCGACATGGAGGGTGTGTTATCACTCGACTTTCATTCCAACTATTTTGCTTGTTTAAGGAAAAGTGTGTAAGCAAATACGTATCGAGGGGAGATACTATTTGGCTCGTGGAAAGTCAGCACCACCGGTTGTTCGGCTGAGGATGGTTCAGCGCAGTCCGCACTGCTTATTGCTACCGGTGACAACTCCTCAATCGAATTAGCAGCCTAACATTATACCTGCGGTGCCGGTTAAACACAGACTACTAACGTCGAAAAAGAGCAACAACGTTCTGAAAGTATTTCTAAACCGACAAAAACCAACCATTAAAAACACTGCTTAAGTGCTTAAAAGTGTTCAAACCACTTCCAACCACAATTCTGTGGACTCGAAAACTTCGCAACCGAACGTCCCTCAACAGAGTACTCCTTCATATGTTCCAATTATTACTGAAACAAAGGAATATTTTACTGAAACAGTGGATTAAAAGCCTACTCCTGACACATGGACCCACGTAAAACATCGCACCAAGCGCAATCGCTCGTTCGAAAGTTTTACGACTTTACTTAGCAATGCAGCTCCAAAATCACTGGACGGGCTTGCTACCAGGAATTATTTTGATGTACTCCAAACAGTAGACGTCGACTTTAAAAAAACCGAAGTCACAACCCCCCCCCAATCTAGGACAACGGTATCAGATCGTACCATCCAAGATTGTGGTGAACAGTGATTTGACTACCATCAAAGAAGCATCTCACTTCTTTAAGAAACATCACACGCGGATCGTAAAAGATGATCGTCCAATACGTGTGGGTGAAGCGGTGGACTTCCTGATCCAGGATGTCAAAACAGCTCAGTATCCGCCTAGACCGGATACTTTACTACAGGAAGATGTTTACGCGCCTTCGGTGCGTAAACATGTTGGATTCACATCCAACGGTGAAAAACTTCTCCACTTTGCATTGGATAATCCGATTGCATTGCATGGTGTCCTTAATGATTGCATGAGGTCCAATGACCCATGCTTGAACCAAGTGGTTCGAGCACACGCAATTAATCGTGTACTTGCAGCATCCGAACCGAATTCGGATACAGATAAACCTATCAGATTTGATATGACCCGTGGACAGATCACGCACCATATAGAGGAGTTCAATCATATTCGAAAGGTGGCGACTCTATCCAGTTATTCTTAGCTTCCTACACATCAAATAGTTCATTGATTCGTGGACGGCAGACCATCCCAGCCCGTTCCCATACATAAGCACTTTGGCAGGTACCTTTTCCAAATCACTACGATGCCGTCACGACCGAAAGCAACTGGTAATTTGACATTCGATCAGGAGAAGAAGATCTTCCTGTACAACGAAGCGAATGACGCTCTCACGCAGCTCCATCTTGTAGAGGGCAATGTGTGAATTTAACCTCGTCAAGGCGCCGGTCCAGGGGATAATATCTGGCATCCTGCGTGACCGAAAGAAGTATCTAATCGTAAAAGAAGCCGACCTCAAGTGCAAGAGAACGCGCCCGCTCGTCTTTCCAGCTGTCGATAAAGTGCTTGCCAACTGGGTGCTGCAGTGCCAATCGAAACGTGTGATGCTGATTGGAGATTTGATCAAAGCAAAAGCAAAGCGGTTTGCAACAGTGAGCAGTGTACAGGACGAACAGCTACTCTCGTTCTCTAACGGCTGGCTCCTGGCATTCCAGAAACGCCATGGCTTCAGGCATATGAGCGCAAACGGTGAAAGTGGCTCGGTGAACACTGGGGCCATACATGCGCAGCGTGATGCGATTCGAGAACGCTTAAAGAGGTCTCGCTAGCCGACATCTACAACATGGATGAAACGGGACTCTTTTAGTGTCTCACGCCTGACAAGACCATCGCCCGGCGTCAAGTGAAAGGATCGAAGAAGACTCGCGTTACCGTTGCTCGGAAATGCAACAGAGATGGCTCAGACAAACGCGAGCCTTTCATCATTGGGCATGCAAATAAGCCTCGCTGTTTCCAGAAGAAGAGTGGCGATCAGCTGGGGCTCTACTACTGCAGTAATCTCAAACCGTGGATGACCGGAGTTCTGTTTCAGGAGTGGCTACACGAATTCGACGATGACATGCGCTCTCAACGGCGCAACGTCGTACCCATCTTCGACAATGCATCAGCGCACACAGTCTACGGCATGGAACTGCAGAGCGTGACCGTTGTGTTCCTTCCCCCAATACGGCATCGAAGTCGTAGCCAATCGATGCCGGGATCATTGCGTCATTCAAGCGTCGATACCGGCATCGACAGCTCCAGAACGCACTAAATCTGGACAAGCAAGGATTTCAAGTTAGCATCTACATGGTTGACCAGCTCACAGCGATGAAGTGCATCAAATGATGCTCGCAAAAGTTCGGAGCGAAGTCATCTTGAATTGCTACCGGCAAACCGGGCTTGTACTTGGTCGTACTACCAGCCGTCGATCGCAGATCGACGCCGACGAGCAGCTAATAATCCGTCTACTGGTGCAGATGAAGCAGCTGTGCATCCGCGACCCAATGGACCTGGACGAATTCATTTGCTTTGCGGACGAGTTTGACACAGAGATAAAAGCGTTCACCACTGCAGACCTTCTGAGTGTAGATGGGGATTTCACGTTCCTATCCACTACACAAGACAACAGCGATGACGATAAACCTGTGGAGTCCGGCGCCACGTGTGAAGGTGCATTCAGTGCGCATCCAGTGATCAGCATTGAAGATGAGTTGGCCACTATAAGAGCTGTAATTTTTATGGTAGGTGACCATCCAGATTTAGAAAGACGTTTGATGGTAGATATTCTCTCGCTACAGCAGCGGCAACGTGAGGAGCTTCGGGTAGAGAAGGAAAATGCCCTTACTCAGACGTCGATTCGCAGCTACTTCACTGCTGCGTCAACGATGCAATAGCAATATAAAAACACGCAAAATTGATACTGAAGAGCAGGTGCAAAAGCCTTCGTTTCAAACGCAGCCACAATATCATTTTACGATTTTAACCCTTTTCCAAAGTGCCACTGTTGTGACTGCACGAGGGCGGACTGATCCCCATCTCACTAGCGGAGGTGGGTCGGACACCTACTTCTGAGCCAATTTCCGGACCCGAAATAACGCATATTGATCAGTTTTCCAATCAAGTATCATTTTTACCCATCATCAAGTTTGCTGCATACATTCGTATAGAAACGGAGTCAGTGGATCACCACCCAATCATACATAAAAGGTTATCATGTTTATCAGGGATCAAATAAGCCAGGTTTATCTGTACCACGTTTGGCAAAAACTGGTCAGACATGTCGGTGGTAATGTCTCGAAAGTCCGAAACCGCATTCTGGAAACGGTGGACAACTGGTGGACAACTGGTGGACTGCATCAGCTGAGGTGGTGGAAATGACACGCGCAACAAACGCTCGCGCGCTTCTTTTGAGCTGATGATGATGCTGATGACCACCGCAACGGCCATTTATCGTAGTGACCACTGGATCCAGTACGCTATTGGTCAACCAGTCGTGTGAATACCAGATCATCAATTCCGTTTGCTTCACACAAATGTGTTGTTGCAAATTTTGCGTTCACCGCTAGGTGCACTATGCCTCAGCGGGTGGTTCGATGCAAAGTGGGAGAGTCCGATTTTTGATGACTTGATGCAGCTACAGTCACCAACTCGCTTTCCCACCAACGAAGCTTCTATCCTACAGCTAAAGACGGAAGACGGCTTTGGAACACTCACCGTGGGACCCCTGTCAGTTCACTACTAAGGGATGCTCAATGGACACTTTCTTCTGAACAAAAACGACCGTGCTTTTCGTCAACACGAATGGAATCAAAAGAATGGTCATCTTGTTATCCAATATATTTTCTCGAAATACGCACTTTGTTGCGTTTAAGATACTCGTTTTCGGGATCGTCAACAGATGGAGACTTTTCGTTCTCACTTGACGTCGACATTCGAAAGTAAATCCTTTTTCAGTGATACGAATAGTCTTCACTCTCATCCCGCGAGGGAAAGAGTAAACGGAGCTATGACTATTATCTGAAACGACTTTCCTGGATTTCACACTGCTGAAGCCACTAAAAATATAACGGTCCAAGATCGATATCTGGTGGTTCGCTTGGTGGTTCATGGAGCAGCAGTATACATCCATAATATCTACGCCCCAGTGGGCCCATCCGTGCGAAAATCGTTTTTCAATCACCTTCCAACTGGATCGTTCGAAGCAAACGCATCTCATATTGTTTGTGGAGATCTTAATACAACTTTGTTTCCCAGTCTGGATTGTTCAAGTGGTGTTTATCGACATGAATCAAGTCGGCTCTCATGTTTGGAGTGGCTTTCAAACTTGGGTGCCATCGACGCTTGACGTTAACAGCATCCTGAAGAACGAGTCTTTACCTGACCTCAACCAAGACGCAATCGCCTGGATTACTTCCTTTTGTCGGACAACTTCTTCCGTACAATTTACAGGGATTCTGGTTATACATCCCTTTCACACAGGGGATCATTTGGCGCACATCCTCAAATTCGCAAGTCCGTCTCAACTTCAGTGTCGTGGATACTGGAAATGTCCCCTCTCTTTATTCGTGTATCCAGTTATCCGAGAAGCGATCGAAGTGGAAGCGGATCATATTTTGGAAAACCTTCGTAGATCTTCTATCCCGGAAAGGATTGGGAACGTTGGAAGAAACACATGAAGCATAAACTTCAGCACATTCAAAAAAAGATTCGACGACAAGAAGAAGCTAAACTCTTTCAAGCTCACTCAGAGTTGGAACAAGCTGCTTCAGCTTATCGGATGTCGAATCAAGATCAAGAAAAGAGGATGTAAAAGGCAGCTCTTCATTCTTACCATGAACGAGTGATGAGCTCGTCCAAATACAATCAAGACTCTGTGTTAGATCATCATATGAAGAAACTGGAGCAATCCTCACGACACTTTTTCGCTCCTGTGATTCGATCTGTCACAGAGTGCTTTAGAACTTCCAACTGGACAAGTGTAAAAGAATCCAATCGATATCACTCTGCAGTTTACAGATCACTGGGGTGGTATCATGGTAGATAAAGCAAGTTCAGCTGAACTTCCCGTTCGTCCTTGCGTGGAAAAACAACATCATCTTCTTGGATCAATCACGAAGACACTATCCAGCACTGATGAATCGTTCCTTTCTGCTCCATTGAATAAATCTGAAATGGAAGAAGTCATGATAGCATGCGTGGACACTCATCCCCTGGAGTGGATGGATTGCCGGCAGCATTTTACCAACTTGCTCCAAGTGTGTTTGGTGAATGTTTGCAAATTGTCTTTGACCATCAACTTCGTCGAGGCTCTTTGCTACGATCTCAATGCAGTTCGGCAATCACGTTGGTTTACAAAAAAGGATCTCGAGTAGATCCTGGCAATTATAGTCCAATTGCTATAACATGCGTGGATGTGAAAGTGCTGTCAAAAGTACTTGCGTACCGACTTCAGGAAATGCTTCCGAAATTGATTCATGAGGATCAAAAAGTATTTTTGCGAGGAAGATCCATCCACCACTACATTCGCTACATGAGTGATGTACAGGATTTGATCACTCATCGTGATGAAGAAGCAAATGCAACCTTTCACGATTTTGAGAAAGCGTACAATGGGATGGATTGGTCGTACATGTTTGCGGTGCTTCCCAAAATGAATTGTGGAGCCGTATTCATCCAGTCGACAAAGCTTCAGTACACTAACACAAATGTTTCGTTGTCGTTGAACGGAACGCTTTCACCGAAAATAACTCCGTATCGAGGAGTGAAACAAGGTGATCCCCTCTCTGCAGTGCGCTTTCTCATGACGATTGAGTCTTTGGGTAATTTATTGTGGAGGAATATAGGACCTGGTATTTGTATCACTCCAACGGATACAACGACAAGTTTATTTTTCGCGGACGAATCAACATTATTATCGTCTTCACTCAGTAGAGGCTCAGCTTGATGTCGTTCAGTATTATTGTGATGGTTCAGGAGCAAAGTTCCAAGTCAACTATGCTTCCTCTAACTCGTCATCAAGTATGTCAACCACTCGCTTTAGTGAAGGTTCTTTCACATAGCGATTTGGTCAAGCACTTGGGGATTCCTTTTAGTCAATCACCAGTGGGTGATTTGATGATTGAACTTCTAGGAGATCGTTTTTATGGTGGTTTTCGTCAATGATTTAGACGTGCACGAATGGTTCGTGGGCGTTAACTGGTGGAGCAGACTATGATTTTGTCAAGATCATGGCATTCCACGACTCATTTTAGCATCCCGCAACATATAATTCGACGACGGCAATCGATGTTGAATTGATTTGTTTTGAGTCGGAAATATGAGCGAGATTCGACACATATGCAGCTTATCCGAACGGAATTTTTGTATCTCCGTTATTAGGAAGGTGGTTTACAGGTTCCAATGATCGAGAAGCAATTGGAGAAGCAACGTATTCAGTTTTTGTAACAATTTGCAATACAGTCAAGTGTAGATGTTCCAAGTAACTGGACTCGTACTGGAATGGAAATTGTCAAGTACATTCTACCTGACTTTGGACCATTAACATCACTGGATATCCTAACGATATCACGTCGACACGCTACCATGGTTCTTTGAAATGTAGCGTCTAGCAGACGTGTGTGTGGTGGAGTCAAAGTCACTGGGACATCATACCGAAGGATTTATCTGAGCGGGAGCAGTACGTTAATATGCTGGATGCTCCTGCCTGGCTACATAAAGATACTCATCTGCATTTTGAGCAACGGCAACGCTCTACTAGTGCTGTTGCTCATCGCCGGTGCATGGGAATGGTTCCAGAGCCTGCGCATAGTTTTCGGATACGACTTTCGCAAGCTTTCCGTATCCGTCCTCTTCGTGACTTATTTAGTGGAAGATCGACTTGGTTTGACTCGTGATCCGAGTTCGTATTGCGTTTCAGTGCACACGAAGTCGGCAATCCAGCGGACGTTTGCAAGACAAAGCTGCTTCGCCGGCTTTACGTCGAAGTAACTCAAATTCTTCGTCGAATACAACCGGAGAAAGTTTTGAAATGTCCAGAACGTTCAATTTCAGAGGCTTCTCCGGCTCAGTTTGGCATCAAACTTTCAGATAAGAAGCTTTTCTTTATTCCACGGAATTAACTTTTTCGAGTTGTTGGAAAAGATGAACCACCGGATAAGCCACACCCAATGTTGCTTCACTTACCGGAGAGAGACCGGCAAGTGCTTCGACTTAGGTGAAGGACTTCTCGACATATTTTAAACGTCTTCGAAGACGTTTATTACCCATTTACTCGGACATTCAACTCCGACTTACATATTCCATTCCACCAGTTCGATCACGGTTCTGGTTTCTCAAGCAAGCTCACCCGGACATCATCCTGTGTACTCAGGAACATGGTGGTGAGGTGGGAAGCTACCAGCACCTATTTTTTGACTGTAGCAGGGCACGTACGATATGGGAATAACTGATTCTTTCATGGTCAATTTTCTTCTCGATCCGACCTAAATGGTCGCATATCGCTTGTCTAAGACTTCCTTCTCTTTGTAAAACGTGGAAGCTGTTCAGGAATGTGATGGAGGACGATCGGTTTGCATTGGTCGCGACCACGATTCATTATATCTGGACAGATCGGAACCGAAGACTTCTCGACCACTGCGCCTCAACACCTACTACTCCAGCTATTTCGGTGATATATAGCACTTTCAGCGCCCATACCCGATTCTTTCAGAGCCAGTGCTATGACACCGAC
This sequence comes from Albugo laibachii, assembly GCA_902706625.1. Lineage (NCBI taxonomy): Eukaryota > Oomycota > Peronosporomycetes > Albuginales > Albuginaceae > Albugo > Albugo laibachii. The sequence continues at coordinate 16,874 of CACSLJ010000178.1, forward strand.
CAGCTTCAGCAATTGGAGACGATTTAAAAACTCTTTCCACTTCCGGCTCCGTAGGGCGCTATTTTACTATTCGACCTAGTCTACTTCAAATTTGACTAAGGCAACGGGCGTGCTTCCAAATTGCGTGGCCTATCTCTTTGACTTGTGGTGTTTTCGCATTGTTCAGCTTGTTGTAGGCTCGCTCTGCTTTGACCCAGCATGTATTTTATATTATTTATTAGCTTAGGCATTTAGAGGAGTCTTTTACGTCTAATTTTAGTAATATAGACAACTTCAACTGAGCCAAGGTCACATTCACTGTCGGATGTGAGAAGGTCACATAAAGGCCCAATAGGGTGATACGGATATGCCACCGCGTGGATTAGGCACTCACTAACAATAAAACATTATACTTACATTCACAAAGACAAAGACACCGTGTGGATACTCCTTGATCAGTCGGGCGGTGGTGACGACATAACGCCAAAAATGACAATACGGCAGACGCTGTCAATGGTTACTTGACGTACTAGAGCCATTACATATTCAGCGCGACGTGAAGAAGCACCTCAAAGCGCACGAACAAGACTGGGCTCAATTCATTACGGGTGGATCCAAACATATGATTCTTGCCACATGAGTAAGCGCAACATTTTGTATCTTTGATCCCATCTTGCTGACATCCCATGTGTATCCGAGTGTAAACTCATATGAGCAGATCCGGGTAAGGACTGCTGGAAAAACTTGGCCGCTTTTGGAATGGTTCAATAGAATCAGAGCAGGGAAAAAATCCCAAATTAAATGGATTAGGGACAATAGGAAATTGTTTGTCATTACCATTGATTCTAAATTGTCAGGCTTAGCACGTGTATATTGATTCTCAACAGGCATCATACAAGATGATCCATCTCATCCATTTTTGCTCGACGGAGACACGTTAAGCAGCCGGTGGTGTATTTGCGCTTTATGATGCAGAACACGTATCCGAGATTGTGAAATGCCAACAATACGGCAGATAAGATTTCTGGGATCAGTGATACTCGAGCACAAACCGGGTTGTGCACTTGACTTGATAGAGATAGCTTATGCAAGCTGGGATGGTTCACCGCAGTTCAGCCATGTGATCTACATTATCTGATCGTCTATTGAGCGCTGCTACATTCATCCATATACCTCATAGCTTGATGTGTCATAGTAGTGGACAATTGAGCAGACATGTAATTCAAATTCGAGGAGTCACCATCGTGATAGTATTATCAGTGCTGTAACGGCGTACCCATGGACTATTATGAATGCTGGTGTACTTCCCAGCATGCGTTTCATTTTTGTACCATAATAATGCATTGCAGCATTCTAAAAATCTGTGCTCGCCTGTATCGACACAGCCTCGCTTTGAACGCGATATCCAGTATTATTTTTGATTATCAATCGGATTTGATAGTGACCATGCTACGATCTCATCCAAATACGCTGGAAACCAGTAATTTTGGTGCAATGTGTCAAATTTTCGAATACTTGAAAACGCGTCAGTCATCTAACATTACCGTTGTCTGCTTTACCTGAACTAATACTGCCTCAAGGTGGCAGTCACTAATCTTTTGAGAATAAAAAAGCATTTCGTACTAACACCTCGATTAGTTCCGATGCTGCCTCTCTCTTATTCATTCTAGGTATACCATTGCCAAATTGCGCTTCTTTGTTGTGAGGACATAGAAATCATTATTGATGCGAGGGTGATTTATCGCTTTGTACGGTTCTGTTTGCAGATAACGAACTTACAGTGTCGGTGAGATAAGTCAAAAAATCAATGCATTATATGCATTCTATTTGTTCCATACATCATACAGCTATCCGACATTCCAATCTCTGTGGGAAATATGCTCGCCAGAATTTTGAGGTTTGGCAGATTGTTACAAAATTGAGCGTCAGAATCCGCAAAAAACATAAATCGGTCGGCTCTTTTGCCTCACCTTCCACCATCGAAGAATCAAAATTTGAAAAGGTATTGTATTCGCAGGCTGTATTTATCAATCTGACCTTACATTGACAGTCCAAAGTGGACAAATATCCCGAGCTGATACGACTTGTTAAACTATACAAACCGGAAAAACGACAGTTGATGGTATCGCTTACCGCGTTAAGCGTCTCAACATCTGTCACGATGTGCGTGCCGTTTGGCATCGGAAAAGTGATGGATATGGCTTCCACGAATGACGTAATCCAACTTCCATACGTCCTGGGAGGACTGGGCTGTGTTTTTCTCGCTGGTTCTATCGCAAATATGTTTCGAGTACACACCAGCAACATGATTGGAGAACGCATTACTAATCGGTTGCGCCAAGACACCTTTCAAAGTATTCTGAAGCAAGATATGTCTTTCTTTGATGCTTCCAAAACTGGTGAGCTGATCAATCGACTTAGTGCCGATACCACTTTGGTTGGCACCCTCTTGAGTGATAATATGTCACAAGGATTCAGGAGTGTGGGACAGGCTGTGGGTAGTGTTTCCATGCTTTTTGTCACATGCCCGAAACTTGGATTGATCATGCTCACAACTGTTCCACCACTGGCATTTGCAGCTGTATCATATGGACGATTTGTCAAGTCATTGACCTCGAATGTACAGAAGAAGCTGGGTGATGCCACTGCTTCTGCTGAAGACTGCTTTACAAATGTTTCAGTCGTCAAATGGTTTGCTAAAGAAAAGTATGAGATACAAAAATATGAATCCAAGCTATCTGACGCACTAGCACTCTCACGCAAACGGTCAAAAGCAAGTGCTGCATTTTTTGGAGGAGTAGACCTCTCTGTGAAAATAAGTACTTTGGCTGTGCTTGGTTATGGTGGCCACATGGTCGCCAATGGGTTACTCACAACAGGAGAACTCACTTCCTTTATGATGTACACCATCTATGTCGGCTTTTCTTTCGCTGGGCTGTCGCAATTCTATTCAAACTTGACAAATGGAATTGGTGCTTCTACTCGATTATTTGAGCTGAAACATCGCAAACCGAAAATTAGCGCTCTGACCGGTACAAAAAATCTTCCCCATCCACTTCAGGGCAGGATACAATTCCACGACATTTGTTTTCGCTACCCGACAAGACCAAATTCACAAATTTTCGTCAACTTGAATCTGGATGTACATCCTAATGAAAGTGTCGCGCTTGTTGGTCCAAGTGGATGTGGTAAAAGTACTATTGTTGCACTACTCGCCCGTTTCTATGAGCTCGACAATGGTAGCAGATTCGTACTTCTTTTAGCTTCTAGCATCTTTGACATGGGTATTATTCAGATAGCTGCAGTGGGAAAATAACGCTGGATGGCGTGGATATTGCAACTTTACCAATTGATGAGCTGCGTGGAATCATTGGAACGGTATGTTCATTCATGTGCTCACTTCTTTTGTCCAGTTCACTCATTATCATTATCTATTCAGGTGCCTCAAGAACCACCTTTATTTGCTTGCTCAATCCGTGATAACATCGCATACGGCCACCAACAAACTCCCACCTTTGAGGAAATCATACAAGCTGCTAAAGAAGCGAATGCTCATGACTTCATCATGTCTTTTCAACAAGGGTATGATACTTTGGTGAGCGAACGCGGGCAATCGCTATCTGGAGGTCAAAAACAGCGACTAGCCATTGCCAGGGCACTGATCAAGAATCCGAAAATCTTGATACTGGATGAAGCTACCAGTGCATTGGATCAAGAAAGTGAAAAATTCGTGCAAGTGACTCTACACAGAGTAAAACAAGGAAGAACGGTGATACTCATAGCACATCGCCATTCAACAATACAATCAGCTGATCGCATTGCAGTTATATCGAAACAAACAATTGTAGAAGAAGGCTCGTATCAGGAACTAGCAGCTAACGCACAGAGTTTATTCAGACGGATTGTGGTGAATCACCAAAGTGTTATTTAGCACACTTTTTGCGTCAATAAAGGATCATTAGCCAGTCTGCTGCAAGAGAGGTATCACATCGCAAAACCGCATCTACATGGCTTAAACATGCACTAAATAAGCTCAGCATCCGATTAAATGCATGTTTAGTCGAATTGTCTTGCTTCAGTAGTCGCGTGGCTTGGAATTACGATACTCAGAGGCTTCATCCGTAAGCATATCGATCGTTGGAAAAGTACTTTGTAGAAATCATTCAAATGAGCCTGCGAGTTATGTACTATAGTCTTCGTTATTGTCATTTTCGGGTGATTACTCCCGGTAATGTACCTCCTTCTATCGGATAATTATCAGTATTGAGCAGATGACTGCTTATTAAGAGTAATTCACTTAAAAATCAGTCTAGGTCGTGAACAACTTAGAATGCGCAAGTTCAATCAGAGGTTATGTGAATCATAACTCTATCAGATAATGTCAAGTCGAATTTCGTCGATTTTGATAGAAGTATTCTAAACCCATAACAAACATGCAGCTGCGTGATTCACGTGGCATCTTGAGCATCCAATCATCTACTCATACGGGTTGCAAGACTGCTCTGACTGGCTTAGACATCAATGACGCCAGCACAAGCTTCGATTTTTTTCTCGCATTCGATAATCCGTTAGTGGACCAGAATCATTTGAGATATTTGCAAAATCGGTCAGTGTCATAAGTAAATCTGGTGTCATAAGTAAATCTGGTGTCATCTGATCAAGTCGGAAATATGCCTATAACGATACGATCAAGCGGTGAAGCGCAAGTTATGAATCTTGATGCCACAAAGCCTGCTCTAAATCCACCGGTGCCTGACGCAGTCCATCCAAAGCCTGCTGTAGGCGCACCAGTACCTGCCGCAGTGCATCCGAAGCCTGTTGTTAATCCACCGGTGCCTGATGCAGTCCATCTAAAGCCTGCTGTGCCTGACGCAGTGCATCCAAATCCTATTGTGAAAACGACCGCCCCAGATTCATCTAAAACCGAAGTGCATCCAGCAGCAAAACAGGCGCTGACTGTCGCGTCCCCCAAGACTGATAATCCGAATGCCATTCCTGGTGGGCCAACGGCAAAACCACAGCCAAGTTCTGTTCATTCAGCACCAGTACCCTCTCAGGCTCCATTACCAACTCTTCCACATGGACACACGAAACATTGGCCCAATGATATCACAATGCTCCAAACTGGTGTCCTCGTATCCTTGCCGATCATTTTCTTTGCTACACTTTTTATCGTTTTGAAGATTGTTTGGAAGAGCTCGCGGTCATCGCCACGGTACGCGCCTACTTCGACTCATGAGAATGAATCGACACCGCTTCAGAAAGATATATCACTCACTCAAAAAGGAGCGAATATCTATGGTCAAGGATGCTTACAAAAGTTTGACATCGTCTTCTTGGTCAGTATGGCTTTGGCCGGTAGTGTGTTGACATTGCTCACGTACTTTTATGAGTACCATTTGCTGCACTCTACTCATTTCTGGCTGATGCAAGTCTTAAAATTCGCTATCCTGATGGTGATCGCATTATGTGGAGGGAGCCTGTGTCGACACTGTTGCGAGATTGACGTGAGAGGCTACACCGTTATGAGCAAGTCGAATCGATTTAGAGTGGTTTACACTCAAAAGTTTCACCTCTTTGCCACCTATTTGTTGTTCCTCGCTGTGAAGGCGGAACACCGAACGTTACTGGGTTTGGCATGGGGCGCATTCTTTTGCTTGTTGACGTTTTTGGTTCTTATCAAACCAATTCGCGAAAAATCTACTTTCTTCATGCTACAATTCAATTCATTGGATTGCCCCGAAGATCGACCCGACACTTTACAACAGATTATAGCACTCAATCTCGTCCCCGGAATGCTCATCCTTCTATTCTTTGTGTGGCTTCTCGCTGAAAAAGCTTCATTGCTTTTCATCCTTGTGCTTGTAACAGGTGTTGGAGCCGGACTGGCTGATACAATCGGTACTACGCTTGGAACTCATGCATACATATCAAGGGAGTGTTTCTCTTGGCGTGTACACATGCACACTCTTGAAGGCAGCGCATACGTCTTTTTGGCAGCTATGATTTTCCCATTGCTTCAGTATGCCTACTTTTCCAGTTTTCTGCAAGTATTGTTGGCTATGCTTCTTTTGCCTCCAGTTATGACGTTAGTGGAGGCTACATCATTACAGGCGTGCAAGATTCCTGCTCTATTGATCAGTGGTGGAGCCATCATTTACGTCCTCACTGTTTTTGCATGAAGACTTTAACGAGCAGATAACTCACTATACAATTGATACGAAAGTCGGAGATATGCTGCATCGCTCTTGTCATTTATTTTGTCCTCAATGACAGTACCACTTTCAAAGTAATAGATATGACATCTGTGTGAAGTAGAAGCCTGACTCTTAAAGCCCGATTGTGGGTGATAGAGGGCATGGTGACACATTGTATCAAATACTAACGACAAGAGTTCTCTGACTATGAACCACATGACTCATTACACCATTAAGAGCCCAACGTTCTGTGAGAGCATAAAATCATGTCTAATCGTTGTATATCAAGATTTGCGTTGTTGCTTCGTGCCAATCAAAATTCGTCGAGTTTTAGTAGCGCTGGGCGGAGCTTCGGTGGGTGCATGCACCTAATTTGTTGCATTGTATCTCGCTTCTCAAGACTGCCGGAAGACAAACCAATATCGAGGTATTCGGTTTCCCAACCAGATGAATATGTAAATCAGATTACCGATCAAGCATTGCCACAAGAATGGGCAATTTGTTTGCATTTAGTTGTACTATAGCGAGTTGGACCTCCATCTGAATTGACTGTCCTCTTGCGTAATGATGTGGTAGTAACTTGTTTCAGTGCTGCCGGACAAGACGGCTCAAGTGAGCAGCGCATTGGAAAGCAACGAAGACCAATTATAAACGGAGCTGAAATGATGTTTCTGAAGTACGAAAAGACCCGTAAAATAGAGACGAAAGCCGAAGCCACGTTTGACGAGCCGAAGAATTTGAAAGGCCCTCCGTGTGTATCTTGGAATTATCGAGAGCAAAGAAAAAATAGCGGTGGACTGTGAAGCCTGTGGACATCGAGAGAAAGCAGTCAGATGGGTCGAACACGACAAAACACCCGTCTAAAACTGAAACTCTTAGCATGGATGCCGATGGTGAAGATCAGACCTCCAGACGAAATACGAAGGTGATACGATGTACCTATCGGAAGGCCTAAATCAGCCCAAATTCGGCTTTGTGACGACAGGATCAAGACTCAAGGTTCAGATCGAGAATGACGTTGAGTCGATTCCGCAACTAGACCAGATACAGAAAGCTCCGGGGAAGAAGACAACATTTTCAGCTGGAATAGAAGCATATTAGCACGCTTATGCTTTAAGTCCCAATAAGGGCGCTTCAAACAATATACTTGCACCAGAAATGTCCGATGGCTCGCTCCATTTCCCTGTGCAGAAGGAAGAGGAGGCTGCGGCAAGAGAAAAGCGTTCCGATCTAAAAGCCAATTCAGATTCACTTGGTCATGTCTTCGAGTGCACTTCTGAATCGCCCTTTCCGGCGCTCAGGAAGGATAGGAAGCTGCGTCAGTAGAAGATTCGTTCTGATTGTGAATTCATTAGTTAATGGAGCTGGATCACTTTCGAGTACACCTTTTAAATGGCCTCTCTTCCGTTCAAAATGAATGTGCAAGTGATAAAAGTGATCAACGCGAATCCAGAATCCATGGCTTTAGAGGATAGGGATCAGCTGCCGGGTACATCTTCTGATTGACTGCAATTTGCAATTCGGGCTAGATGTGCAAGCGAAGAATACGATGCATGCGAATCTACGCTGAGGAAGTTGTATGCTAAATTGTATCTTTTGAATGGTCTTTCATCACGCCATGGAATATGGATATTTGTGTAAATTGCTGGATGGACCGAGATATAGGGTGATATAGCTGATGTAAGGTAACAGAATGTTGATTACAGTACTGTATTAACATTGTAATTATCTTGCGTGCTAACGCTTTGTGTGTTCTGCACACTCAAGCATTCACTCCCTCATTTAACACAACACTGAATGGGTAAGGCGGCAACGATGCCAGAACCGATAACGACGTGAGAAAAAGAACCCATGCAACGATATCATGATATATTTGTTTGTGAGAAGCCATATCTTCTTCAAAAAATAGGACATATTATACAGGATCTTGCTCGGCACCATTCGAAGTGCGCTGGACAAGTAGAATCGGCTCTCTTTGACATAATAATCGATGCAAATGGATTATACAATCGTTTTATGCTGACAACGCTGACTCGGGTGGCCAGCTGATGCATAAATGGAGCAGACTGGCTCCTCGGAATCGCGTCAACATGTCCTAAAACCACAATTATTTGCTTCATACATCGTACTTTTAACAAAAAGAAGCTTGTACAATAGTTTTCTTCTGATGTGGATAATCACAGTGCATTAGTACAATCGTATTGCTTGATTTACTGAAGAAGCAAATCGACCTTCAGAAGCTAGGCGATTGCAGGAGCAATTAGCAATCCTGACTATCATACATCGCATTTGGATGCAGCAATGTGTGATATTCCTCTTCAATTGTCGAGTCTGTATGAAAGGATCCCACCTGTAGAAGCGGCTAGTTTATACAAAACGATTATTTGTCAGGAATTGAGACCAATGCAAAAGGAAGTACGGATAAGTGCTTTAGTACCGACTTAGCCTACTACAATGTTTTCCAATGACTTTGAGGTTGCCATAACGAGTGCGAGTTAAGGAACTAGTGGCTTTTCACTCGACTTCTACGGATAACACTATGTAGTGTCGCCCTTACCGCGTTCAGCTGCTTCTAAAAATGAATCATGTGAAGACGCACCAAGATTGATGCACTCTCAATAAGAGGTATCAGCGCTAACCAGTCTCCCGACATGAGCTGATAGTTCGCAACACATTTAGAAAAGATCACGATGAAGTTGCAGCATCGAAACATTGTATTTAGTACTGTCGGTCAGGCAGAGTGATAATTAGTATCTGACCCATCATGCTCGAGTGATTGCTTTTGTAGCTTTTCAACTACTTAGTCATTAGCTCCACCTTCTTGCTTTTAGTCTGGGTTGTAGCACGATCATCTTGGACGAAGCTGGTCAAATCAATTAATTCGATTTATACTTTCACTGATTGATTTCGCTGGTGTAAGTTGAGTCACATGCAACTAAATATCGTCTCTGTGACAACATTTCTCAATTGACACTATAATACTTGACCACTTTTGAGAAGATCATGCCGTATGTGACCCTAACATTCCAAGCTCTCGTCAATTTGCCTCAATTCAACTAGCCAAGCGATCAAGTACATGAGCATAATGAAACTGCTTCACAATTGTCATTCTATCAAACTTAAGTGAAGAACTACCAAACAGCACTGGCCACAAGGTTGGTGTCCATCCTTCGAAAATCACATGATCCTTTAGTGAGACCTTCCACTTTGAGTGAGTCAGAGATCCCTAATCATGGCAATCTTCACAGAGGCTCAGCTCGATAACTAAAAGCCTAGATGAGAAATGGTTCCAGAACTTTCAGCGCTTTCATCAAATACCGATTTCAGACTGCATCAACCAAGGCAACTGGCGTGAATCGTGACTATAAATTGATATAAGGCTACACTTGATCTGAGAAAAAAAATCCCTTTCTTCACTACGATCTTACTTAACACCATTCGGATCGTGGTGGTTGAATAGAATCAGCTCGAACTGAAAAGGAATCATGAAAAATCGATTCTTCGACCGGCTCTGTGTCAATGAATTCTGAAGCAACCACCCTACAGCTCAGCTCAAGTGGAATATGAAGCACACTAACCCTCGGAAATGCGTCAACGTGTCATAAAAATCGCTTTCTAGGATTTATACATCGTACTTTCAGTACAGAGCGGCTCCCACAATATTTCTAGCTGATAGGAATGACGCTAAGAAACTGGCGGCGGCAGCGTTGTATTGACTTAATAACGCCATGTATCTTCAGCACTACCGCATCCGGCACCTCTCAATATAAAAAAAGTGACAAGCATTATAGTTGATCGCATCGTTCAAGCAAGGTCATCAGCGCTATCCTGTCTCTGTATCTTAGCTTAGCTACACATTGAGAATGGATCTCATAAATGTTGAATCATAGCAAGCGTTTGGAGTATATGATCGTCCAGAAAGCGTAAGAACTGCTATCTGATCAATCATGCTCGTGTAGCTAGCGCTGCAACTACAATCCTCTATGAATCATGAATCCACCTAAGGCTTACATTAGCATCGTGACCATACCTGCAGTACCGCATAACATCCTAGAAACTGATACAGCCAACAAAATGAACACGAACACGCGCAAATTCGGCACTCCTTTTGGCAAACTCGACAGCTATTCCGATGATTATTCCAATTTCGACATGTACGATGAAAATGAAGGAGATGCCAGTGGATCAGAAATTGAATCATCTGGTCGTACCAGCACCATAATGGTATCGACTCGGATCAGCTCGACAGAAAAAACTACAAAAAGCCACAGAATTGACGGATGCCGACCGACGTCCGAATCGTCCGATATCGAGTACAAGCAGCGCTGCTCCAGAATGGCGTCTGCTATTGATGCACTTGATCTTAAAATTCTACAAGATGAGAGATTGTACTTGAAATTCGGTCAAAGTGCTCCGTTTGTATTCGACAACAAATGCGAGGAGGAATCTTATACCGCAATGACGCCAGAAACAGTCGACTCGGGAAATTCTAAGAAGGAGCTTATTACAAACACATGCGTCACCCCAAAATCGCCTTCTAAGAGACTTGTAAGGCAAAAATCGAGAATTGAAGCAAGTTTGTTGAATCCCCGCCCAGATCCTTTCTATGGAGACCAAATGGACGAGAGTGATCAGAAGTGGGTCGACCAACATCTTCGTAAGAATTTGAGCTCAATTCTGGAATATACGACTAATGAAGATGTGTACAGGTTCTCATGACCCAGTCCAAAAGACTTCTCCAAATTCTCAACTGACAAATGATGCCAATTTGAGCTGTCCATGCTGCTTCTTGACGGTTTGCATGGAATCAGAAAGGTATGCGGTATATTCTGTCGAATGAAACATTATTTAACATCGGATCTGTAGACATGTCAAGTATCAACACCAATATCGAGCATTGCATGCAATTAATTGTCGGGTCTGTCGAACTAAAGTCATCACTCAGACTTCCATGGACAGAGCTTTTACAGAAAAGTCAAGATATACTGAAGATAGAAAACTCAGGCTCGAAAATGACGACGAGTTTTTTCTCGTCCAGTGTTCAGACTGCGGTACAACGGTAGGCGTTTTCGATAGAAATGATGTTTATCATTTTTTTAATGTATTGCCGAGTGCTCCATAAGCTGTTTAATATAAAAATGAAGCGGTCGATATTGCTTCCTACGGTACTATCCAGATAACTCACTCCATGGCCGACGTTGCCCAATTCCAGCAGCTAAAAGCTGCTTTAAACCAAGAAAATTACTCGCATTGCGTCGAAATATGCAATAAAAGTACGATTCTAGTACATCTCTACCATACTATTTGTACAATTATCCTACGCAGTCCGAGCCAAGGACGCCAACGACCCGGACGCCATCAAGATAAAATGCATATCGCTAATTCGTCTGGAAAATGTAGACACACTACGATCTTTAACTTCCCGTTCTCATACTTGGATCTGTAGTTTGATAAAGCGCTCGAATTGGCCCAGAAATACGCTTTTTTATCGACCGAAAAGCTTTATTGTTCATACCGGCTGAAAAAGGTGAGATCAGCCGAGGAAGATTTCATGTGCTCAAATCAGCCGAATAGGATAATGTTACTCTTGCGGAACTGAAGAAGTATAATTGCCCACTGGATGAGAAGCCGAAAGCCATTCTGCACATTGAGGCACAATTGGTAGGCCCTGTAGCAATGAATGATGACAAGAGATGCTCATACTTACGCTAATAACACATTAGCTCTATCGTATGGGGGAATACGCAAAGTGTATCGAAATATATGAGTACTTGCGCGAGCACGCAATGACGGTGAAGCCCACATAGCACATCCTTGAAGATAATAAAGAAGCGTTTGTCTGTAGCATGAAGATATACTCGAGATTGAGACCAACTTAATGGCTGCCCATGCAAGTGGGAATTACAGTGTTTCTTACAACAGCCAAAGCAAATTCGAGGTATGTCTTAAAGCACCCGATGGATGACACGACTGATTTGGTTGTACGGAAGGATCTCGACAAAGGCAATCATGAGGTTGCATACAACAAAGCATTTATGCCCATGCACGCTCAAGACTGGAATCGTGCTGAGGCGATCTTGGCAGACGCGAAAAGTTGAATACTGCATCGTATTCTTTTTCCTCCACGATGGACTTATATCTGTGTCAGGATTATATCGAGAAAGTCTGGACGAAGACGCGACGACCTCTGAAATCGACCATGAAATGGCGCATTTGCGCACTCAGCTTGCGTATGTACGACAAATGAAGGGAGACTTTGATGAAGCCGTCAATAATTATCGAGACGTTATTAAGTAAGAAAGACTGTGTTTCTAAAGCTTAGTCTGATGTCACTTCAGAGCTAGAAACCCGGTCGCCAGTGCTGTTGCAACGAACAATCTTGTCGTGATTCGGAAAGACCGCGATTTACTCGACTCATTGAAGAAGATCAAGTCCTTAGAAGGAAGCGTTGTCTTGTCAAAAATGTCATTGCAACAACAAAGAGCTGTTCACTACAACAAGGCAGTGATACTTTGTCTACTCAACAAGGTCAGTCGAATTCCGAGTATCTCTGTATGACTCCCATCGCTCCTTTTCAGCCTGAAGATTGCTTGAAATGCGTTCAAGATCTGATGGAGCGTTTTCCCGACACAAGTGGTGTTTCTGGCATATTGGTGACGCTGGCAAACACTGATTCATCTCCGCATGCTTCCAAGGCATTGCAAATGTTACAAAATGACAAGAGTGTTGATGGTCGTCTTGGCTTGGCATACCTCAAGATCTTTCAAGGTGAGTCTGTTATTGATATTTGCTGGGTTTTTGAGATTTACGGCTTTGCAAGGAAAACTGGAAGAAGCTGCTCAATGTATCATGTCGATCGATAGTATCCAACATACGCCGGGAACAGTGGCGACCCTTGTTTGCATCCTTGAGGCCGCTCACAAGGCTGATCTCGTAGAACAACTATTGACTTCAGCATTGCAGCATCAAGATCAGACTAGATGCCTTGATTCTGCGTTGAAGATTCGCGAAGGAATGTGCATCTACAAGCTGAAAAAGAAAAAGTACGAGGACGCAGCTTTGGCATTCAAAAAGCTGTTGGACAACGAAGGTGGACATCCTATCGACGCATCGTCCCGACTCCGCTTTCTCGCGTCCTTTGTCATCTGCCTGTAAGCTCTGTTACCACTCGATTCTGAACTATCATTGTTGATTGCGATTTCATGAAAGCTCCTACACCGACCCAGAGAAAGCAAAAAATCAGTGCGCGATGCTGCCGGGGATTTCTGAGGTCAGTAACAAGGACCCGATCGAACTGGAACGCCTCGCTCCAAAATCGAAAAAGATACCAAAAGCGGTCACTTCGATGGACAAAAAGAATGAGTAAGTTTCGCATCTATATCTTCCTGCGATTAGCTCGTCCCTCACGCCTTCTTTCAGCATTAAAAGGCACAAAAAAAGCACGGAACAAATTGCACGCCAACGAGCAAAAAAACGTGAGGCTTATTTGGCAGACCTTCGCTCCCGAGAGGATTACAATCCAAGTATCGGCCTATTGAATCCCGATCCTGAGCGTTGGATACCTCGAAAGCAGCGCGCTTCCAGCAAACGAAGCCGACGAGGACGTAATCGTTTTGTGGGTGCTCAAGGCGCCGGTATGACAACAGAAAAGGATGCCATGAGATTGGATGCCGCTGCTCGTGCCGCAGCAAAGCAACAGAATGAGAATGCTGATAAGAGGAATGGTCCAGTCGTAAAGAGCTCGTCAAGCGCACTTTTGAAAAAAGCGAAAAAGAAGCGAAGATGAGCACTCGTTCAATTTGTATTTGAAGGTCCATTACACTGTCGTGAGCCCTGGACGTTTGTCTCGCAAATAATACAATTTTGCTCTTCTTACCCGCTTTCGTCCTTTGTGGATAAATGCTTCCTGCAATACCTTGACACTCTGCAATAGAGGCGAATGCAGGAAAATCTTTTGCTCAAAGCCGGTACCACCGATATGCTACTCGGATAAGTAAAGGTTGGATGGAATTATAGCGAGAAATGTGATGGACATACATTCCGAATGACGAAAGAGCTGGCGACACCTCGATTCCGTCGGGCAATAACGACACCGCGTGTTTTACGTGTTTTATCAACGGTTCTATTCAATAAAAATTGCACTTCGACAGAATCGCCTGGTTTAAAGTCCGCGATGTTTTTGTTCACCACAGACTTTTCGACTTGCTCGTTATTCAGCTGCAACAGGAGGAAAGCCGCCCTGTAAATGGTGTCAGAATGTATTTATGAAATAGTATGCAGTATTATACCTCTTACTTGGTATTTTTAGCTTTGTTCGTGACTTGATTGGGACAGTTTTTTCTATTGCCACATTAGTATCTGTCGATACGTAGCATAAAGCTCTAAAGTGCTGAGATAGCGATTGAATGGAAGTTTTAGCGGATGATTTATAAGAAAGACCAAGTTTGTGAACACATTGCTTTAACATTTTCACAGTTTTGATGAATGTCTGGTTCGTATGCGAGCTTGTATTCAGCAGTAAACCGGTAGCTCGGTTGCGACGTCATCATAAAAGTTTAATCCTGTATATTTCAATAAGTTTTGTGTATTTAGATCAGTAGCCATCTCTCCAAATGAGAACTCTCACCCAAACACTAATTCCTCCATTTGAGCTAAAATTTCGCCTCCACATTCAGCTAAAACTATGCTCAAGGAAGCTATACTGGATTCTATTCGCAAAATAAAACGATGAGCGATGTAAGTATAACAGCAGATGATTCTTTCTTTTTCACAACGGGCTCGAATTGTGCCGTTTCATACAGCCTCGTATTCTGAGTGTAGTCTGATCGCCTGCGTTGATGCTTTACAAGTGACATTTTCACACATGTTTTAATTGCATATAATCGGGTCGACAATTCTGCTACTTAGCTTCGACCATTGCCACATTTCCGTTTTCAACGTGCGGAGGTACATTGGTGATGATCGACAGGGCTGTTATGTATGTGTCACGTAGCTGCTTGACGCCACATCGAGAGAATCCTTTGCTGCTACTTTCTTCTGCGCATGATCAGCCTTGGCTCCTATACGCTGAAAGGAAGAGATTTCATTTTTCTCGCTCCATCTGATGCGATCAGAGTTGGTGTGTTCCTCTTTTGTCTTATGTGACTGATGCGTGCAATCGTTCCCAGAGTGATACCCTGAGTGAGTGCTGCAAACGGCATGTGGAATGAGTAAATCAGCACCTTCGCAAGGACTCATCTGAATTTTTGTTCTAATTGTGTCGTCATTGCTTATCGATTGCAATTGCTGTTATCAAGTTCAGTATCACCAATACACAAATAATAAAGCCCGTGAATGAGACTCATTATGGTTGGTATTTTTGTTAGTCAAAAAGAGTACTCCTTTTACACGCTTGGTTGTAGGCGAATCTAAAGGGACAGCCCGGAAACAAATGAATGCATCAGTTTGAGAAATTGAGAAGAGGACCACACCACTCTCAATCGGATTGAATGGGCCGTAATAATTTAGAAGCTTCCATCTGGTTGTATACCATTCAGAGCTGCCTGCCCACAAACGAAAGAATTGGCGGCAAAGGAAATTGTCGCTGGAAGCAGTCAATAGCAGCCCAGCCCTGCCGGTCATCGCCGATGAATCTGCCGACACCAAATTGCAGGATTTTGGGTCCAACGCATTGGAAATTGAGGACGACCGAAAGAAAGATTTTTACACATCCAACACACGGTATCTGACATACAAAGTAAGAGCCATGTATCAACGATACAATCTGAGCTCGATGCAGAAATGCTGAAGACTTCGGTAAGTGTCGCAATCGTCTTTTGCTGTATTGACTTCGCTTATCGTTTGCTATTATGACTGGGATATGCTGCGTTCTCGTTTGAAAATACTTTTGGCTGAGTTTGGTGTCTGGTAGATTTCTAGTTGAAAGCAATGGCTGTCTCTCAACTACACATATGTACCGACATACAATAAAGCGGCAGCAGAGGACAATGGCTTAATCGAAGCATGGCATCATCCTTCACGTGAGGAAGGCATAAACATTGCGGTATCCGACCACAGGATTTGGCTAAGTTGGAGTCAGTTTCGGATAAGCCATTTTTTAAAATACACGAAATTCGCTGCAAAGTCGTTATCGTTCTTTCGTCCTTCAAATATTATGTTTGTCAAGCTATTTCGAATCTAAAACTCACGATTTTCTGTTTACAGCTGGGCTCCAAATCATCATAACAGTCGGAATCAATCATTTATCTGCCGGTGCCATGCACATTATCGGGATTTTTGTAGTCAGTTACAAGCTCTCAACTTTCTATCAACGATTCATTATCTGCTTCAATAATGTGATTTGACTGATATGAGGCCTTTAGTCGAAAACGATTTCTTGAAATCAGTAGCCCAAGTCGATTCTCGTGTTCCATCGTGTGGTGTGAGAGAAGCGTTGGTCAGTCCACCTTCGAACAGTCGAATGCCAAGCTTTGCCACTGCGATCAACTCACGGTGAATCAAATCTCTGTTAAACTTGCAACTATTACGAAAATATGACACATGAAGATATGATGCAAGCGTCTCCTGATCTTAGGCAGACAAGCTTATACGAAAGCTTACATAAACCTTCATGGGAAGGCTTAAAGTATAGCTATTCGTCTTATAGCTGAAGAATGACTCTCGCCGAGCTTTAATAGGAATTGCTTTTCTGAACGCCTCTCGACAACTCAATGCGCTTCCAGCATTCTCTCGCGTAACGGGGCTAATGATTCCCATATCCAGCATGAGGGAATTGAGAAGTGACATCTCATCTGCATGCTCATTCTTTTCGGAACTCTTCTCTATCGACTTGACTTTTGCCGAGTATCGCTCAATCATTTCGACCTGACATTCTCATTCAGAAAGACGCTCAAGTAGCATTTCAATGAAAAAAGACCAGGTCTTTGGCTCTCGACATCAAATTTGTCAGATCGGAAAAAGCTGTTGTTGTCAACTCTGCAGATCTTTGCTGTTCTTCATGTTGTAAAGGAGAAAGAATTGGCCACTCCTGTACCTCAAGTACCAGCTCCTCAAAAAATCAAAATTCCGCTGTATGCAGTCGTTATCGTTGTACTGGTGATTGCAAAATACCTCTTCACGTAGCTTACGGTGGCAATCGAGCGATTCAGGCATGAAAGCAGTCTTCAAAACGGGTTACCTTGAAATAGACGATTGCACTCAACAGCAATCAAAGGCTTCGAGTGGCGGAGCGCTCGCCAAAGCAGATGGACTCAATACATCAAACCAGGTGAAGCAAATAGTCTTTTTATGCGCAGAATCGACCAGATCAATCCACATCTACGCGACATTTCGGCCAGAAACAGCGCTGTAAATGCGAAAAGGATACTCGCGGATAACGAAATTTTCTCTATGATTCTATCCAAGTTGAGCCGTACAAAACAAGAGAAGGCAAGCTGCTGCTATTTTCAATGTTTCATTCACTGTCCTTGGTGTTTGCTGGAATCAACCATAGCTTTCTATAAAGTGGCATCTTCCCTACTTCATATTTTGACGGTGTGGGACATGATGTAATCGTTCATTTTGTTAGGCATGGAAACACTCCGTGTAAAAGAACTTGCCATCAAATATTGCGTAAACAGTGTGACTGGAATCAAAATATAGAGTTGGCAACGCCTATACAGTTCTGACACAAAGTTCTCACACCGTAAAGGGTGCCCTCGACTCTCATTACTCTTCATTAAAAACGTTAGCATTAATGTACACGAGGACTTCTGCGCTCATAACATTAATCGCCTTAGGTGTACGAGCAGTCAAAAAGAGCTAGCGCTCATGAAATCGACCCTTTGCTTTGTATGGTTTTTGTCGCACGGAGTTGGCCGAAAGATGCTTTCGATACAACGTGGAACATGCGACACCACGGAAATTCTTACAAACTATCAGTCAACGCCGCTTGACCTAATGTAGACAAAAAGTAGCCGAAGAAGGCTTCCATCATCACTCAAGACCGAGAAGAATTCAGTTGCTTGGCATAATAGCGCCATCGGAAAA
The DNA here is from genome assembly GCA_902706625.1 of Albugo laibachii. Lineage (NCBI taxonomy): Eukaryota > Oomycota > Peronosporomycetes > Albuginales > Albuginaceae > Albugo > Albugo laibachii. The sequence continues at coordinate 35,077 of CACSLJ010000178.1, forward strand.
CAAGATTAGAGATTCACTATGCGGGGATTTCCTCCGTACTTTCGGAAAGATCTGTTACAGTACTAATTCACACCGCTGCTTTCTAGTCGGAACGCGAGTTCCATCGCCGATTAATCTTTCCATAAAGACACTAATTCCAAAAATAAGAGGCTATTTTTTGTTAAATTCTTCGACACGCATTGTTGACCATTCGTTTTACCACTTGAGAGCACTTTTCGCGTTCTTACGTATAGAGTACGCTTCGTCCGGTTTCTACGCCATACAAAGGTGTACTGTGTACGGGAATGTAGAGACGTAAGGTGATTGTTGACGTGGCACCAAATTTTTCTTGAACCAGCGACAACCCTTCCGCTTGAAAGAAAGGAATTACTTATTAAGACTCTTTAGACGCACAACATCGACTGAGCAGTACACAATGCGGTCCTTATGCCGCTTTCTAGTTTCTGCGACGCTGGCGATAAATGTGGTCCAAGCTGAGAACGGTGATTCTCATACAGACCACGAGCGGATACGATCACTTTCCTCCATTCAAGTTCCATCGTACGACTATGGCCAATTGATGGATGGTGAAACGCCTCAAGATATGTTGTCGGCGCTTCAACGAGACGGTATACTTGCACTCCGTAACATTCCCAATTATCAAAGAATTCGAGACGCTTACTTCCAAATTGCGACTAAATGTGTGCTGGAAACCAAAGCTGAACATCATCAATCGTTCATGTCGACTAAAAAGTTTCAAGATGGCACTAAACGAGCAACGATCAGTTCTGAAGCCGGACTCAACCTGAATTCCGCTGGATTATTGACGGATGCGGCGTGTCCTGGATATCGTGAACGGTATCTCGAGTTCAGCCGCGCTCTGGAAAATGCCGTCAATTCATTCGCACAAGCATTAGAGAAGAGCTCCTTCCAAATTTATGATGAAGGTCGATTGATATCAATGCGGGAGATGATCAATGAAGCAACACGTTTGGATCACTTTCATCTCTACGAAGGAACAGAGCATGAGGTTGAAGCAATTCCAACATCCAAGCACGCACAACATTTGTCCGCTAAGGATTTGTCAATGTCGTTGCATGAAGATCGTGGACTATTCATTGTGATGGCTTCTCCAAAATTCAGTCGTGTCAACGACCAAGGCCAAATGAATTCCATGCAAGTTGATCCTGATGATAGAGGACTGATCATTCAGCAAGACGATGGCCAGTTTGTCCGACCGATATTGCATGATGCGGAAATAGTGATCATGATGGGTACAGGAGCCACGGAATGGCTTCGAACAAGCCACCTTCTACCACCTGTGACACACGGAATGAAAATGCTCACACACCCAAGCGTATCTGAAGATCGTGTCGTCCGAGCATTCTTTGGCAAAATGATCCTTTTGCCGCTTAGTCATCGTGTATACCCGAGCAGGCTCACATTTGCTGAGATTCTCAACAAGACAATTCGTCATGTCTCTGGGGAAGAGATGTATGAATCGAAAGAGATTGGGTGCGCATCCAACCGTCAGCTCGAAGAAGCAACAACCACGACCTGTCCTCTCCAGACTGGCTGCACACGAAAAACAGATAGCGCGAATACAGAGTGTCAGCTGGTCTGTAACAGAAATCATCCAGGCGATGTGGAAAACTGCGCCACTAATTGTCACCAATGCGTTGAAGGCGAAGAGGGTACTCTCCTGTGGATGCAATGTGTCCCGAAGTCAGATTCGCCAGCACCGAATCCTTCCCCAAGTCCGCCACCAGCGAGCCCATCTCCTCTTCCATCCCCTCCATCTACAAATCCAATTCCGCCAAAGTCTGGCAATCCACCGCCTCCACCTCCATCACCTCCAGCTCCAGGTGTAACTCCACCACCTCCAGCTTCAGGTGTAACTCCACCACCTCCAGCTTCAGGTGTAACTCCACCACCTCCAGCTTCAGGTGTAACTCCACCACCTCCAGCTTCAGATGTAACTCCACCTCCTCCAGGTGCTCCTCCAGCCCCGGGAGCTTCACCTGTTGCGAATGTACCGGGTTTATCGGGAGAAGCCGTTCCATCGGGTGCACCTGTGAATTCGAGTGCGCAAATTGGCGTGGCCACACCTCCTGGAACACCTGCATCAAGTCTCGAACAAGAAATCAAACTCGAACCGCAAACGGAGACACCCTCGAGCTATTCGGCGCCTTCTAATTCTCAACCTTCTCCTGACTCGGGCAATCAGCAAGACACTTCCAACTCGGCCTCGAGACTTGGTTCACATACGTTTATTGTGTACAGCATCCTGACTTGCGCATTTGCCATGTTCTAAATCTCGCATTTGAGAGCTTTTCAATACATTTTCTTGTTCGATAATTATACTCCATTTTTGCTTACCGGTATTCATACAGATGAATGTGATCGCTGAAATTAAGCGCATTAACGAGCGTGAATTGGAGCTTGGCGTTCCTTTTAAAGGTTCCTGGCATCAAAAATATAAAGACAGCGCGTGGGTGTACATCGGCGGACTTTCCTTCGAGCTCACAGAAGGCGATGTGATATGTGTTATGAGCCAATTCGGCGAAATTGAAGATATTAATCTCATTCGGGACCCAAAAACAGGCAAGAGCAAAGGATTTGCTTTTCTAAAATATGAAAATCAGAAAAGCACCGTTTTAGCGGTCGACAACTTGAATGGATATCGGCTTTTGGATCGCTTGTTACGCGTCGATCACGTTCTCAAGTATCGCCTGCCAAAGGAATCGCAGATGAAGGAAGAATTACTCGAACAGGGAGGAGAAGATGATAAAATGCGTGGATTGCCTGGACATGCTTATGAGGGAGTGGAATTGGCGAATGGATTCGATATAAATCAAGGTCAAAATGTCTTTGTCGCTCCGAAAGAATCGCGCAAAGAGAAAAAAGAGAGGAAAAAGAAGGCAAAAAAAGCTAAAAAACAGCGCAAGGAAATGGAAAAAATCGAGTCAAAACGAGTTGAGTGGTTTCAGCAGGTGAGAAACAAGCGATTGGAACAGAAGGCTAAAGAAGAAGAGCTTCAGAATGATCCAATATATGGATTGACACTTGAGCAATTGGAAGCTCAATCGAGCGTCACTGGCTGGAGAGGGAGATGTGAGCCTGACGCCAAAGTGAAATGCGTGAAACGCGGACAATCTGGTCAGGAGAGGGTGGAAGAGAATGAACAGGAAGCTTACAACGAGCGAGAGCGCAGGCGTCGTGCGGCTTTTGGTGGAGTTAATCGCATTCGCTAATGGGGGCTTCCGAGCTGTTTTGACAAGTATTATAGACTGATGGATTCTAATTCGTATTTGTATATCTGAACAACGTTGTTTTCAGGGGCAGATTCATCGACGTTGTCGATCGGCTCCTCCATATCTGGTGCTAGCTTGTAGTGTCGTTGCCCAGAAGACAGAGCAATTCGAAGAGGGGAAACATCTTGAAAGAATGAGACTCCGTTGATCGCATCTGTTCACATTGTGTTCACATTGACTTGACCGTTTCATCACACACCTTCTCACCTGATACTCGCATCTTGTCGCTCACTTGAATTCCTTTCTGAATGTCAAACAACAAAGCATTTCCATCTTGACTACCTGTAACTAGATACCGGCCTCCACAGTGAAGATCGAAAGCGATGCGCTACAATATCGCAATTGATTTCTCCATCCAAACTTTCAGTATGGAGGTTTACCTGATTGGTATCTGCTTTGCGATGAAATGTGTACAGAATGTCATTTGTGCGTCGAAGGTCCCAGCAATGAATTCGACCATCTCGACGTGCAGCTGTGAATAAGAGATTGCCATCGTGCGAAAAACGCACTTGGGTGATCCCTCTTCCATCATGAGTCTATAAAGATCTAGCGATCAGAATCTCATTCGACCACCTGAAGGCTTACACACGCAAAGTGTCATCAATTCTTCGCCCGAGTCTTCGGTATACAATCCTGTTGTGCCATGATACGATCCGGCTGCGTACATTCTGAATAGAGAAACGTTTGGACGTGCCAGATTTGACTTGAGCAAGAAGTCACGTACTTGGAGTGATCTGGATTGAAATGAATCGAGCTGATCAGACCACGCTGTCCTTGCTTTGCTTTCTTCGTCTTTGCAAGTGGCCGAGATTCGAAATTACGGCTTGGACGAGAAATGTCGAACACCCGGATCATACGCTCGAATCCAGCATAGATTTTATCTGCAGTGGAATTGAACGCAATTGACATTGCAGAAGTGAGTTCGTCGAGATGATCAAATGCCCGAAACGAGGCGCGAAGCTGAGGCGAATTGTGAGAGTATGAAATGATGCAGGGTATTAAAGGGTACTGACTTGGCCGCTGTAGGCATCCCAAAGATGGATCGGCTGATCTTTGCTTGTGGTTAAAAAGCAGCACGTGGATGGGTAAGAAGAATTCATGTGGGGATACCACGTCATATCGTATATACTTCCAGGTTCTTTTATTTGGAGTACTGATTGCGCGTTAGCGCAATCTTGATCAAGCGATGGCTCAAATATACGGATAGTGTGATCTTCGCTGTTTGTGAGAAGACATAAATTATCTGGTGAAGTCTGGACGCCCTTGGTAAAGTTGTTTTCTCTACACGACTGAAACTCATCAGACGCTGAAAAGCAAAGGCGTGGGTCGTCTAACAGCGCGGCAGATTCGACGACAGTCGACGACTCCATACTTTTTATATGTACCAATTTATACGAGTTATCATATTGCAGCGAGCATATGCCTGACGCCTAATACTACACATTTATGAGGCTCCGCCGGTGGCTAATCGCATGGCTGCAATTGCGGGGTCTTGTAACATTGTCGGAATCGTACCAGCCTCCTGATGCTCAATACTACGGCTGTTCTTGGGCTCATTGCGATAGCTCTTAGACCCAAACAATTGCTGGAAAAATGCGTCAAATTTGTCGAAATATCGATGACCACCTCGCAGCCAAGTATCATTATGCGTTCCATTCTCAATGGCGTACCAGATTACGTTCGTATTGATTGGTTGCAGTATTGAATGTAGTTTCTGCATGTGGAAATGCGGCACCACCTCATCTGCAGTTCCTGCAATCAGAAGTATTGGCTGAGATAATTTCGTGACGCGTTCTTCATTATTCCATTCAATTCGTAGCACAATTGACTTGAAATATCGCAATGCAGGCATGACGGCGTCTATCATTGAAGAAATACTCAAAAATGTGTTTTCTAGAATCACTCCAGCAACCTTCCAAGCAAGAGATACAAAATTTAGATGATATTTTATCCATTGCTGATTTCAGTACCTCATCTTTAGGTGCAGTGGTCGCGAGGTACACTGCCACAGCACCTCCAAGTGATCTCCCGAAAACAACAATCTTGCTTTGATCAATTTCTTTGTGTTGTCGTAAAAAGCTCAAAGACGCCTGTCATAATAAAACAAATGAGATGAGAATCAAGCAATGGAAGTACCTTTGCATCCAGTTGCAGTCCGATCTCGCTCGGAACTCCTTCACTGTGGCCGTATCCTCGATAATCCACCAATAGAATGTTGCACTTGACATTGCGGAACAATTGAACTGCATTTGGTAGACGGAATCCAATGTCTACAAGAATTATAAGTCACAGAATTATCGCATGGCGAGATGGCTTACTTCCCGAATTTCCATGGAAAAAGATGATCGTCGGATACGCGAGCGACTTGAATTGCTTCAATAACCACGCATGGATACGGATACCATCCTCAGTTGGGATCATAACGTCTTCGTAGTCGATATCATACTCTCCTGGGTGACGATATCCTACAGATATTTGATGAATAAAGTTATGGATCAAAAGAATTATCGAACCGGATGGGTTGTCTTTAGTTAGCTTTGGGGCTCCAGGAATTGAAGGGAAATAAAGGAGCTTATCTTGGTATACAAACAGCAATGACAGAGCTCCAGTGATCAATGCGGCACCAGTGTAAAATGCATTGGTAAGCCATATTGTCCAATTTGCGGTGAGCCCATCGACCATTTTGTGCGAACCTTGTTTAAATACGCTACCACATGGCGATAAGTTGTTGAATACGGAAGGAAGCGCTTTAGGCAAAACACTTCATTGTTATCTGTCTGGAGCTTTATGAGGAACAATCGAATACTGACACTTTCTATGAGTTCTCAGATACAAATTGTGAGATTTCAGTAATTCATCGCTACAATCAGCGCAACTTCAAGAAATTTCTGTCCTTGTACGATGAATAGTATCATGTTGTGAACCGCATACAGCGCAGACCTCTGTGTTGGCGGTAGTGTTTCAAGATCGGAGAGCGAAGTCCATGCGAACAGCTAAACGATACATTTTCGTATCAGACTTGACTCAATAACTTCTTTCTGTAAACCCGTTCCGATAAAAACGATGCGGGAAATGCGATCACTCCACTCCTCTTTGGACGATGTAATCTCGAATAAATCATGTACACCTTGGAGAATGTGCTTGTATGGACTCTCTTCAACAACTACAACGCCTTTGATTCGAAAGATTTGAAAGTTTGCATCGTCAGCTGCTCCTTTCTGATCGTTCCATAACATCTCACCAAGCCAGTGCTCCAACTTCTCCAGCGAGAAATCTTTCTCGGGAATCGTTACACAAATTGTGCATACTTTACCAGAATGGATTCGACCTGCTACTTGCTTCTTTTTTGGAATTGTCACCTGCTCACTATCAGGACAAATGTCTGAATCGATCGTAGACTCTGTCTCATCCTTGAAGCCTTCATTTTCACGATCTACATCGCGTTCCAAAGCAAGTTCCACTTGATGCGCGCGATCCGTTGAAAATGCTTGAATTTCGAGAATATAGCTCAAGTCCACGTGTCCTTTTCTCGTCCATGTGAATGGTGCCAATCCGTTTATGCTCCCTATTATGGTCTCGATCTTATCTTTTGAAGCACTGTCGGCTTCGAGAAGATCTTCTTTATTCAAAAGTATCCGATCAGCATACGCCAACTGTGACGCTGCTTCATTTCTAGTAGCATCCCTCTCCAAGTGCATTTCAATGTTATGGGCATCAACTACAGTGATAATCCCATCCAGGTACATTCTTCCTTCCAGCTCATCATCCACCCAAAAGACCGATGCAACTTTGCCGGGATTTGCCATTCCAGTGGTCTCCACGATAATGTAGTCAAACTTCCCGCTCTTCGTTTCCAGCAACCTTTCCAGTGTGTTGACAAGATCATCTCGAACAGAGCAACAAATACATCCATTTCCAAGCTCAAAAAATTCCGGCAAGTAGTTGCCATCAAGCCCATCTTTAGCGACGAGACTTTCGATGCCAATCTCTTCCCCAAACTCGTTCTCTATCACTGCAATACGTTTACCATGTGAAGCACTTAGTATATAATTGAGAAGCGTTGTTTTTCCGGAGCCTAAGAAGCCTGAAAGTATCGTCACCGGAATCGAAGCTGTTGTTGAGCTCTTCATTTTTGTCCAGTCGATCGCGTTTAATCATTTTTCGCGAACAAGAAATGAACGCTTCGAAGCGATTCAAGGCCGATAAAAGCTTTGATTCCCTGGTTTCCAGCGTTGAAAGTGCTTCTTACATCGATGAAACAATGAACGCTAAATCAATTCATTCTCTTTTTTCGTCATTGCGTAAAGCGATTGAAAAAAATGCGGTACAACGAACGAAATACGCGCAAACGCCATCGAAATTTATGGATTCAGAAGTCGCACTTCATCAGGAATTGATCAAATGGAAAGGGATGGCTGCTTTTCCAAACTTGTTTGCTCACTGTTTGGAGATAAAAGACGAATTTGTACCGCTGCTGCTAAGCCTTTTGCAACATGAAAACATGGATATCCATTTCGATGTTGTCGCCATCATCGCTGATTGGACTGACATTGAAGATGTCGGAGGAATGGCAGAGGAGGAATTGGAAGCAATTGTCTCTATCGCAAAATCTCTGGTAGAAGAGAACATATTGACGTCAATCGTGCAAATTATTGAGAGATTTGAGAAGCTTGAAATTGATGAAGCAAAGAATGGAGTGATCATGCAACAAGATGATCAAGAAGATACGGAACACGAGACTCAAAAAGTAATCTATCATATACTTCAGGTCTTTGAAAATATGGCCGAATTAGCACCGGAAGCATGCATAAATGTGTGCATTGAGACTACTTTTCTATCGCAACTTGTCCGATTGATCGCCGAAAAGGGACCAAATGCGTCAGAGCGTAAAAGTATGGAAGCTCAAGTCATGTTTCCCCAAAATAAGCTTTACGCAAGTGAAGTTCTGTCTATAATGCTGCAGCTAGAAAGCCCCGTGCAAAAAGCATTTATGGATGGCGACGAAATTGAGAAGAGAAAGGCCAATCGATTCGATAAATTACTTCGCATTATCGCCTCATACCGCAAGCAAAATCCCTCTTCTGAAGATGAAGAAGAGTTTCTTGAAAACATACTCAATGCTCTGTGCACGCTTTTGCTGACGCGAGAAGCAAAGGATCGATTTCGCCATTTGGAAGGGTTGGAGCTTTTGTTACGGCTTCTCAAAGATCAAACAGCATTCATGTATGCGGGGGCCCTTCGGCTATTGGATCTTTCACTAATGGAAAGTCCTCGAAATTGTGAGCATGTGGTAGAGATCGGTGGCTTGAAACAAATCTTTGCAATTCTCATGGGTAAAACAGGTCGATACAAATCAAGTCACGTGACCAAGGGATCACTGGAGCGGCTTCAAGAGAAGCAGGAAGAGTATATAATCAACATCATAACATCTCTATGTGTGTATCTTTCAGAGCAAGCACGAGCGGATGGTTTTGCGCGATTTCACTTAAAATTGGTCGAAAAAGAGTATGAAAAGTTGGATCGCTTGATCGACTTGTTTGCGAGGTATCACAAACGCGTTCAAGAAAAAGAGACCGAGAGGGACGTACAAACTGCTGAGGAAGAAAGGAATCGTGAAGAGGAGAAGCTACTACTTCGATTAGACGCTGGTCTATTCACCTTGCAGCGAATCAGTTTCGTGCTGGCTCATTGCTGTGCATTTTCAGCCAAAATGAACGGCTATACAGTCATCAAGTTCCATGAGCGTCAACTAGAATTCGAGTCTTTAAACTCCATTCTTCAAGAGCAGCTTCATTTGATGGATATAGATGAGACTGGGGAGAAAACTGAGACAAAAGACCGTTTCAAAAGCCATTTGCGAACGCTCTGCGACCAATTACCTGCGCATGAGGAAATTCCGTCGAATTCTTGATGCGAACTTAGTAACCGAACCTGTAACTACTCAAGAAAGCCATTTTCTGACGCAAATGAATTTTGAGGCGGAACGATCCGATCATTATGCTGCTTCAAGAACCAAAGACGCCGCAGTGAGAGATATTATATCGGTTCACGCTTACAAGACGGCACTGAAGACAGGGCTCTATTTCTCAATGGCATCTGGAGCTGCCGTTTTCGCAGCCAATAAATACTGGCCAAATTTTCGCAATAGGCTGAGTGTGAGTGGAAAGACTGCTCTAATCATATCATCCTTCCTAGGGCCATTCGCCCTCACTCTAGAACAGAGGATTGTTGCGGGTGCCCGTAATCCTGAGCGATATTTAGCAGCGATGGATCCCGATTATGTTCGCGAGAAATTGGCATTGGATCATCATTTATTACCGCATCATCGGCTGGCCAACATTATTTACGATTATCCATATAAAACGATTGCAGTCCTTGGCATTCCTATTGTTGGTGGTATATATTTGCATCAACGATCCAATAAAGCTATCAAAGTATCACAGCAAGTCATGCAAGCTCGAGTTTACGGGCAGGGAGCTCTATTATGCGTGTTGCTGGGCTCCATGGCTTTTCAAGATTATATGTCTCGTCGCGGTCGATTTGAGTAAGTATTTGCCGTCCGTTGTTAGTAAGCATCAATATATACCTACACGGATATAACGATCAAAACCTTCTATCCGGCTGTCCACTTCGCCATACCTCTGTTTAACTGTGTCTTCCACTCGGTGAGGTCTTGTACATCGCCCAGATGCCCTTGCGGAATTAAAAGTTGTTCAGCTTATTCATGAATGGTGTTAAGCTTGAGATTTTGAAGCAGCTATTTCCATTCAATATCCCTTTCTAAAGTGCAAGCTTGACTTTATTGTGACTCTTGTCGAATAACGCGAAGATAGTTAAAACTATGATTCTACCAGAAGTTGGCTAGAACTTACAAATGCCATAGTGATGCGGCAGAGGAAACTAATCGATATACCAGAATTACAGATCGATACCCACAAAGGTTCAACTTTATCTTTATATCTTTTTCTTTAACAATCTTGTCTACTACCCATCCTTAATTTGTTGCTTCACATGATCTCAACTGCTTGATTGTGATCGAAAATGTGGAGCTTGTCACGTAGCGCGTTATTATATGTGCTGTAAAGTTGCTGATACAAAGACTTCGTCATAGATTACTTTCACAGGCTCAGACTCTAGCTGAAAAGACAACGGTAGCTGAGTCATCGAATTTTGTAGGCACTATATTCCTCAACTCGCTAGGTCCCATCGACATGATGATTTTAGGGGTGTATGAAAACGCTTGATTGTATCGCGAACAACCTCAACAATCGGGCTCCATGTCTAAAGTATAACATCTATGGCATGTCAAGCGCAGAGAATATCTCTCCGACTGATTTATGCAGCATTCCGTTGTTCACAGATATGATTGAGGGCTCATTTACTCGCACAAAATTGGATTGAGCTTGGGGGATGCAGAGCAAAAGATGTTGAAATGCCAGCTCGCTTCTCTGGGTGGCTAGAATCGCGCTGCCGGTAGGTTGAGATTTTGTTCAGAGATGCCAAGACGTCTGCGACTATCTCTATATCTTCGATCATGTTTCCTGAGCTTGAGCTCGGTATCATGCCTCGATGTATGCATTCGCTTTGTATCACAAACCGAGATTTCCGAGTATCATTCCATTCCATTCGAATTTGACTTGACTTCGAAATGGATTCAATACAATGCGCACGAAGAACGTCTCAATGAATGATCAGCTCATTGAGATGCACGACAATAGAAGCATAGACGCCCAGAAAGCTTTTCTGATGGATAAACACAAGATGTAGAGATTAGAGCTGGCTGTAAAATCTGAGAATTGGTTAGTAGAATATTTGAACAAAGTCATATAATGTGATGGCTTCACCTTCAAGATTGACATACTTTTACGAAAAATGGTGCACCAAATCCAAATGTGTAATCAGCACCTGCGCAAGGTATCCAATTAAAAGAGTTGGTATACTTTTTTTCAATCGTTTCCGATTGCTGTTATGTGGGCCGATGTCGTTGCAACCTTCTTCGTAGCCTTCAACTCGAGTCCCTGTTTGTCTGGAAAAGTCATCAGTATCCGGATTTGAATGACAAAAGGGGAACACGTCGAGTCCGGTCGTACCAAGCCGGGTGAGTAAAATGAACACTACTCCACCTATTCTTTTATCATTGAATTTCCCGTACACAGTCAAGTCGTCCTTTCGGGTATAAAGCGCAGAATCACGCATTAACATATAAGCCTTGAGATGCTCTAGAACCATCTCTGAACGATTACAATAGTAGTGCGCAATAGGAAGAGCAGAATTGCTTTACCGGGTCGTGCTTCGACGTGAAATATTCACCAAAGAAGAAGGCAATCAAATACGACACAGGCGGTTGAAGTACGTCGAGATAAACTCTGTGCATGTTATCACACAATCTGAGCTCGGTACGGAATTGAAGAGATACTCGGCAATGTCGCGATTAAATTCGTCACTATAAGGTTCAGTACAACTTCGTTCAAACAATAGAGCTTGATAGGAGTCATTAAAAACGCGTGAGGATGCCAATTAGCATTTGCTATATCCGTCTCTTGCTTCAGATATACACGGCATCAGCAGAATATGCTCAGAATTCGATCATAACGCCCACCTCTGAATGAAGTTTTGCCTTTGAGCTGAATGGTGAAGCAATTTGAACGAATATTCATCCTCTAACGACTTGTTCAATCCAACTTCCATTCGACACAGCATTTTGAAGTCTTTAGCTGTGTCGCCAGCGTGCTCGTTACCCGAAATGGTTGTCCATTTGATGTATTCTTACTTGAATGCTTAACCTTTTTCATGTATATCTGAATAGAGCTTGATGCGAAAGTAGCCACGTATTTCAGTCACGTCAGCAAGAATCGGCATCGAGGCCATTATTTCCGGAACTTGGACTGGCTAGCTTCATCAAAGACTTTGAGTATGTATACTTTTTTTTGGTTCCAACCGTTGGTCTGGTATGCTTAATACAATAGATGAAGAACTGACAAGCAAGTCATGCACCATGAAGCGTATACGCATGAAGTTCTAGTGTGTGAGAGCTCGAATCCAGTACTATTCACGATTACATGTTTGCTTGCGGTCTATAAGCATGACCGCACCGCTTAAAACATGCTTTACCACCCACATGTTGATTATTTGGAATACCTGTCAGCAATCATTTCAATACGCATTTGACAAGTGCTTAATAAATCAAATTTTCTTACTGTCTATGTATTACCCCTCTCCACTGAAGAATAGATTTTTTCATGATCACAATCAATACTTATGCGTTTACAGAATCGCTGTGCAGCTGTTGCTAAAATCTTTACAAGGATTCCTTTTCACGGCCAAAGGGATCCGCATTTGTGCGGTTCGAACGAACATAACTGCTGACATGGAGGACTTAAAGCAGTTGAATGATAAAGTGTGCGAAAGTTTAGCGGCATATATTGGCGTTCAATTTTCAAGTGATTGAGTAGTTTTAATAATCATGAAAAGTGACTTATTTCTTGATTCAAGGCTCGGAATCTTCGTTGAAAATAATGCTTTCTGTGCTCAACGGACTTGATCAACAGTATCGCAAATTACTGGCTGAGAGCAGAAAACTTGGGAAAAGCAGCAGATTCGGGGATGATGGTACTTAGCAGACGCTCTAAATTTTATTGCGCAATAGAGACTCCCAAGATGAAATATCTAGTGTCACCTGCATTACGTGAGAAAATGGAAGCGATTGATGTTGTGGACGAAGAGCTTCGTGGCCTAGAAGTTCTTGCGGGTCGACTGGAGGATTATATATCATCTCTCGGTATGCTCTCTCTGTTCTATTTTACCACATTCTGACGATTCTCGATGCAGAATTAAAATTTGGTCAGCTAACACATTCTTAAATATCAAATCTCGTTTTCATAGAGATTGACGACGCTAGCACTGAACATGATACCATGAATTGGAGGCTAACACGTATCTCGATGCCATTATGGTACCAAGGTCGCAAAGCAGACCAATCGAAAATTTATCAGCAGTCTAATTCTGCCAAACAAGGTCTTGAGCTCGGCACTTATCTTATTTAGAAAAACACTCAGCTGTCACACATTGGAACATACTTCGTCGGTTTGTTCCAGAGGCTTCCTTGTGTACCACGATGCAGGGTGGGTCATTTAGCGGTATTTGATTGATGCACAAGTGCAGAGGGGATTCGCGATAGTGTCAAGATCATTCGATCGACGGCGCTAATTTTTGTCAATTCGCTACCGGTCGTGTATATGATAATCAAAACGGTGATCAATCGCTGCTCGGTCTAGCACACCGCATGAAGGTGGTACTCGCTTACTGATAAAGCGTAATGAGTATTTATTCAATTGACTGGAGGTGACAGTCCTTCAACATCACACATGAAACAAGCCTCACATGATCATCCACACGAAGACTGGATTAAGTTTAAGAGATATAGAGCAAAAGGCATGTCAGAGTTAGTGTGCCCAAAACCGCAAGTTTTGCAAAAATTGCTGACTCAATTACAGCGTAAAACTTCCCGGATCCTCAATCGAACATGATCACCCAGAGGTTCAAGTATGTGTTACCTGCTACAATGATCAAGTACTCACGTGCAAATCCGGTAAGGCTGCCTTGCAACGACTACAAGGACATGAAATGAGGGTCAGCATCTTGAGACGCAGCAGCTTCCTCCAGTTTTCATTGGGTGTCCTTCTGCAAGACGTTTTGCTGCCGCAAAGCTGCGCAGATTGGGATATGCAGCATAGTCATATGAGAGCCAAGCGAGATATTCTGAAAACACAATTGGGACCGTCTATTACAGACCCTCACATGTGTTGTAGAACGGGAAAGGGCGCTGATGACAGCCCACGGGAATATTTTCGTGGTATGAATTGCCCCATGGGCGTACATATCAGCAAACAGATTCTAGGAATGGCAGTGATCATTCCAAACAATCTACCCTCACTTGCAACTTTGAGATGATCGATTCCCCGTAATGAATTTGCCGGCTCCACTTCAGCGTACGTGAACAATGGGAATTGACAGGGGCTTGAAAACTGAGGAGAGACTTGTCAATGCATGACCAAGTTTTTTATTATTGCACAATCACAACTCCGCGCATAGGAAACACAAATTTGAGTTAAGAAAAAGAGAACGGCCGGAGTCTTCATTGTTCAGTTGTGTGTCTGCTAATGCATCACATCTCCTACTGACCATTCCCTGTGCAATGGTGTGATCTCCTTTATACCTATATGATCAAATCCCTCTTGTGATTGACATCTTACGATCTTCAGCAGCATAATGCCAAGGATTGTAGCGTCAGCAATTACACGGCCCTGACCACGTTTGCAAAATTCATGAAATTCTTTAGGGCAGCTTCACGTGCTACTCGTGCATGGCATGTATAGCATATGGGCACGGCAGACGACAATGGCCTCACAAAAACAAAAATGAAACTTCCCCGAGCTCACGCTTTTCGCATTAACGACATTCAACTCCCCATCACTGTTAAATTATAAGCACATTGGTAGGTTGTGGCCCGAGGTGCATAGCAATTGGACGGAAGAAGAAATTGCAGTGGCGAATATGCCTAAAAGACTACAATAGTTAGCTAAACTAAGTGAGATTCATCCAGCAGATTTGGAAATTCGTGATACTATTTATCTTCGAGGGCATAGCAGACCATCTAGATCGGCGGGAAAGATATATCTGAGAGCAATCGGGAAGCACGTAACACAGCTTGTGCAAGGCCGAGGTCATAATGCACGGACGTAGAGAGCACCCGTTATGAAAATAATGAGAGCACCCAGAAAAGGATGCGTTGAGCGATTATGTAAGGAGTGTGAGTTCATCAAAAGGAAGTCGGGCAAGTATACAATGAATCAAAGCGCCAATTTGGTGTAGCCCATTAGATAATTCCCTAATCATTAGTTAAGGTAGTCCAACAGACTAGAACGATATTTATAGAAACCTGAAGCATTCATGCCATTTCTCTAATTTCGAGTTAGCATGCGCTTGGAGAAATCGTCGGTCTAATTTCTGTTGACAGACCCGTCTAGTATCGAGGCGGCTTTAATTTAAACTTTGTCATATTCTACTTGATACCTCCACATACTGCATTAAGCATGTGCAATGTACAATTACATCAACACCATCAAGTAAGTGCATTGCAGCTTCAGCCACCAAACTAAAAGTTGGTCACGCTCTGCTTCAGACTCGATAAATACAGCTTTGAAGCACTACTTGTTCACCAAACGCTGGAGGAAGACAAATCGGCTAAATGAAATACCGTCATCTCCTTTTTTCTTATTTCCTGCAACACAATTTTGCAGGAATGTGAGCAATACCATTTCAGGCGCCACAAGTACGAGAGACGAAGGGTGTTACGTCATCTGGTACAATATGTATATCGAATTGTTAGGATTTGCTGCCGCAATAGCGTAAACCCGTACTGTAGGTCTGGAATCTTGACCATAAGCTTTTTACATCAAAATTTTCGCTTGGCTCGAATTCCGATGATAATTTCACGCAGAATTCTTTTTTTATGGGGTCAGCGATTTACATCCATAGTTAAGCATTCCTTTGGATGCAAGCATTACAAAAAGAGGGAACGGAGCGATATCGCCAAATTCCACAACTGCGGTCTTGGCCAAGCTCGTACTTCTATCAATTGCAATATCCACGAGTACCCGAACGACTAATACGGAGCACGCAAGATATCTAGAACCATTCTGTATTGAATGTTCCTACCGGCAGACGTCTAATTGCGTGCCTAAACTGGGATTCCAAACCGCGACCATTTTGTGAAGCAGAAGTCTGATTTACTTTCTCGAAATGCATCTTTTAAATCCACTCACCATTACCGCTGAGAAAATTGTGTGCTACAAATGACCCTCCACGCGTAGAGTTTAGCTTCTTTGGCCTGGTGGTGATCCATATGCTTTGCGATATACGGATGCTACTTGAATAGCGCTCGTAGATGCTGAGCCTCCTTACTGATGTTTTTTGAAAACAAAGGAGCTACTTCCGAGCTTGAAAGTATATAGTTCCTTGCATTCGATCAATGGTCGATAGCTCGATAGCCTGTTTATTAAGGATTAGGGACTGAGTTCACTCGCGTAGCTGGTGGACATTGCTCACACTTTATTGCCGTAAAATTGAATCCTGTAGCTCTGAGCCTAACTGATATAGAATATCGAATAAAGTAAGCTGCAATTTTAGGATGCATTTGACAACATCTGTTAGCATGAGTTGACACTTGTGAGCCAGCAAAATCTTGAAGAGCGCATCTCTGATTTTCTGTAGTGATGATTGAGACTGGATGTCGACTTTTACGACTTCGGTTAAGAGGAGCTCCGAGGTGAAGGATACCCGCCAGATGAACATAATCTCGTCTTGTAAGGTTTGATTGATGCCAATGACAGCGAGTGTGAGTCTTCAGCCTTATATGAATCAAATCACACCAACTGAGTGGATGCTATTACATTGACCGGAAGTCAATCGGTGAAATTGTGCAGCTATATGCTGTAGTGTGAAACCTTATTTTACCAATGGTGTGCTTTAAAGCTTTCTGAGTTTTGCATGTGATTTTATTGGAAGCTCTAAAATTCAATTTAGCGAATCGCTGGTCCGATGCGTGTCCTAGCGCAGCAATAGAGTATGCACGGGTCCTCGAAACACTTTCTATCTGACAGAATAAGAATAAAAAAGTGTTGAAAAATGCATCGTTTTTGTATATTGGATATAGGTGCACGCCGTCGTCATTGACACGACAATTCATCACCTATGCTACTGGATCCGTCTACAATTTTTTCGGTTGACCTTCCTTGTAATGGTTTTCCACCTAAAGCCGTTTGTCTGGTTTCGGCCTACCAGCAAGCAAACAACGATGTCCAGGTGCAGGAACACTAGGAGTTGGAGCTGGAACTTTGGGAGGAGGTGAAGCTGGAGCTGGAACAGTGGGGGGAGATGGAGATGGAACTGGAACTTTGGGAGGTGAAGCTGGAACAGTGGGGGGAGATGGAGATGGAACTGGAACTTTGGGAGGTGAAGCTGGAACAGTGGGAAGAGGTGAAGGTGGAGCTGGAACTTTGGGAGGTGAAGCTGGAGATGGAGCTGAAACAGTGGGGGGAGATGGAGATGGAGATGGAACAGTGGGGGGAGATGGAGCTGGAACTTTGGGAGGTGAAGCTGGAGATGGAGCTGGAACTTTGGGAGGTGAAGCTGGAGATGGAGATGGAACTTTGGGAGGTGAAGCTGGAACAGTGGGAAGAGGTGAAGGTGGAGCTGAAACTTTGGGAGGTGGAGCTGGAACAGTGGGGGGAGGTGGAGGTACACTCGGAGTTGAAAGAGGTGGTGGTGGTGGATTGCTAGCCTTTGGCGGAATTGGATTTGTAGATGGAGGGGGCAAAGGTGAACCCATACCGGGATTTGAAGAGTCGATCAGCGAACACTGCATCCACTTTGCGATCCCATCTCCTGACCCAAAGCATCCTTCACATTTCCTCTTGCATAAATCCATATCTTTTTCATCTTGTGAGTTGCAAATTTGAGGACAATGTGTATCATTCGCAGCTATTGGCGTGCAGCCATCTTGGTAAATACACGTTGTTGTTCCTTCTTCGAGCTGACGGTTGGATGCGCACCCAATCTCTTTCGATTCATACATCTCTTCCC
>CACSLJ010000179.1:0-52756 GCA_902706625.1 Albugo laibachii
ATATGCCGCCTAAAAAAATTTGGAACATTGTGGGCGAGCAACCAAAGGTTGATGTTTCCAAGCGTCATTCGGCCAGATTGACTGCTGCTTTGGGGATCAAAGTGGATGGGCAAAATCTTCCAATCATGTTTATCGTGAAAGGAAAACCTGGTGGATACATAAAAAAGAACTGCTTTCGTACCCCAAGGGGCACGTTTATAGAGTTCAGCAAAACGCTTGGATGGATACAAATGGATGGCAGTATTACATTAGCGAGTTAAGGCGCTATGAAAGTAACTGCCCGTCAGTTCTTGTTGTGGACGATCTTGATTGCCATGTGTCTCAAGCGTCGAAAGACCAGGTAGCCGAAGAGGCTTGCTGCTCCCTTGCCCCCCCCCACAAATAGTACTGCTGCCTGTCAGCCGCTTGACGTCGGTGTAATGAGTCCACTGAGAGCCAAACTCCGAGCAAAGTGGCTGCCAGAGAAAGAGGCAGCAAAAAGTGCCGCTGAAAAGCGACTCATTATGATCAAAAGAACGATCAAAGCGTGGGAAGTTCTAGACTCTGAAGTGATTAAAAATAGCTTTAGAAAAGCCATCCCTCATCCGACAGAAATGACAGTCTAGTCAGTATCTAACCTCTTCTCGCGAAATATATTTTCTTCATTGTGAACCCACGGGGACTTGTCAAATATCAGCTCTGCTGGACGCGTTTCAAATTGACCATCACTCACTCATTTGGCGTTTTAAACCGATACTGGAGCTTGTATCGTTTCTAAGAATTTGCGAAATGTATTGGTCAAAAGTCAGCCTATGAAATTTATGTATTTTGAGGTGGGCGTGTTTTTCAGTCCATCAGGTTCTGGATTGTTCGTATAGGATCGATCAAATTTGAGTGGGCGGATTTTTCCGTCGTTACCCGTACGTTTTTTTTACATGAAAGTTGTGACGCCGTTCAATTACATTTCCATTTAATTTGCAGTTTCAAAGTATATAAACAACACGGTGATTCGGATATGTCAGTAAACGGTAATTATCACGACCGTGACGACTCGCTCTTTGATCCAAATAATGAGCAGGATCTCAAATATGAAGAGCTCAACATGATTTTTAGAAAATAATGCTCTATTCTAGCCAACAGTAATGAGAAGTGGCGTTCTGGAGCCTTATCTGATGCTGAAAAATTTGGATCAGAGTACCAGACTGATCAAATGTATGAATCGATGGTGTTTTTTTGAGGTGAAGCTAAGCGAGCAATCCAGTGGGTGTAAAATTGACTTGCACTAGCGGCTTGGCTTGGCTTGTGCAGAACGTATTCTTCATGAGTGGATAAGCCATAGCTTATGGGGCCTACAAGAGCCAAGCCTGAGAGGCTCATTGAGAAAATTTAGCCCCGCCAGTATATTTATAATCCTGTCTTCTTCCGGGGTCGTATGTCATTTGCAACTGATTGAAGGCGTACGTTCGGGATAATATCGAGCCAATTGTGATTACCATGGCCAAAGAGCAAGGGCGTCACTGATGTGGTCCCTATTGCATCGCGCTGATTTCAAATCTATCGGGTTTGACTGAGCAATTGTGAAATGAGAGGTTGATTTGCAGTATGCCACCGGCACGGCCTTTTGGGATGTGCTGAATCCCTTCAACGCCGTGAATAAGTCCTTAATACACAAAATTGGAAAGAATTTCCAGCGCCTAGATGCAATTCTTGAACACATCTTGCGATCAGAAGAACTGGAGGATGATGCTCACACAGATTTAAAGGAGATAATTTGCGAGTGAGTTAGAGTACACGCTTAAGTAGATCATTCAACGGACATTTTGGTTCTCGCATTCGATTGGCTTTGACTTTATTGACTTGAGTTGATCTTCGGTCGCTCCACCCTTTCACTGAGTATCTGAGTCGTGCGTTGGCTATTATCCGCTAATGCATCTCGCTTCAATCGGAGACCAAGTTGAAAATCTTCAAGAGAGAGTCTTAGAGGAATAGCACTACATCGTCCTGCATTTTGCCGGATCAAACTGATCAACGCTCGGACAAGACGCCGTTTGACTTTACAGCCAGAAGCCTGGAAGATGCCAGCCCGAAGCTCAACGCGGTCGAGTTCGCGATCATTGCGAGTGTCCCATTTGAAGAATATTTTCTCAAATGAGACTCCATTCTTATTCAGCTCAATCAGTATACTCCGGACGCTGTTATACAAGGAAAATATTCGCTCAGCATCTGTGAGTGCATACTTCAGTGCCTGAGATTTAGCTTTTCTTTCCATTTCATCTACATCACATCCCGCTGAGCCCTCCTCGATGATTAATCGGAGATTAAATCGATCAGATGCTGTATGCTCAGAAGTCATTTGTGTGTTTTCCAATTGCGTGCGCCTCAGATCTTTTTGCAACTGTAGGAAATATTTCACATGATGCTGAATGATATTTGCTGCCGCAATATGAATTTTGATATTCTTTTCACGCCATTTCGTAATCCATGGTAACAAGTAACGCTCAATTATCCGAAGATTTCTTTTAGAACGCTCTTTGGTCCGCAAATCATGAGAAGGCGATTGTTCTTGGAAAAGCGTCTCCTGATGATAAGAAGCATCATCACTCAATCGATCGACTTGTAAAGATTTTTCTCGTAATTCTACGTTCGACGATAAATTGCTCCCTTCATCGAGCTTCATGATGCAGGAGCCATTTCGTGAAACGCTATCCTCACTTATTTCGTCGAGCCCAAGTCGAAAGCATTCATTGACTTCGGCAAGTCTTTCCACTTGTCTTTCACTTTGCTCTAGATTTTTAGCGGCCATATGATCTCGTTTCCGGGTCTTCTCTGCAAGATTTTTATAGAATCGAGCTAGATCTTCCAATTCTTTCAATTCTCTGCTAAGCGTTTTCTTCTTAGATTTTAGAAGGTGACGCTGCTTGTGTAATTCTGACCGGGTGTCGAGTAATCTGCGACCTTGTTCTGCGTAATGCTCTACATGATCGCGCATGTATTCAATGGAGTGTGAAATATATTGGAGCAGTAACTGACACGCTTGGAAGGCTTTCAGCTTCTCTTTTTCAATCACGAAATCCGTTCCGAAAGTATATTGGCACAACACGTCTCCATACAAGCAGTAGTCATAAAAGGGGGCTAGTTTGTGCGCTTCACCCTATCAAAAATCATTACGTTTTCAGCTTTATTTGCGGGGAAAGAAGTATGTAGGTTTACATCATGAAATATCTGCTGAAGGTTGAGCAGAGCGACATCTGCCCATTCGATACTCTTCTCGAGAGCCACAAATCTGAAAGCTCTATCGCTGACATTTGTAACATATTTCGCTTTTCTTTGCTGCGGCTGTACACAAAGTCTATCCACAGCGGAAGTAGAACTAGAATACGGCTCCATAAGAGTTCTTTCGCGGATTTCAGGAGCTTCTTCATGCTTGATAGTTGATATATTCCCAGGATTAGTACTGAACGCGATTTTCTCTAACGACTTGGTTTGTCTAGCCGAAATACCATTCGCATCATGCAAGCTGCACATGTCGATCTGATGGAACTCAGCGCATTCAAACAATGGTGGTGTCAACATGATGAAAATCAATAAATCCTTTCCAATGGCTGTAATTCGTAGGTTGTTTTCTACAGCGGTGCGTCGCGATGCGACTGGTGAATGAAATGTGATCAATACCATATCTTTGCTTATACGGTGCAAACAAATCAACATCAAGGGACTTAAAAAGCCCAACATGCAGCCAAAGTCCTCGGTGTTCAACCAAATCTTTTGTATAGACGGAGAGTATGGTGGGATGCGAAGCGAGATCTAAGGGATATTAGACGATCAATTCCCATGAGCTTCAAGCCTCTTGTAAACTAAATTTAAGGCTTCAATACTGTAGCCAGGCATCATACAGCTAGACTGGCGTAGCAGGCATCAACAACATTCGAATCCTCACGCGATGATAGGTCGACCCATGTACGCGAAGTAAGACGAGCGGCTGCACAATCTGATTAGTCGGTTGCAAGGCAAGTCGTTGATAATCAAAAACTCAATTCGCTTTCGTCAAAGCTCATAGAAACCAATGTCGTCATCCGAAGAATAAGATGGGTCTGAGCTGAAATCAGCAGTATTGTTGATGTATGATGAGGGAAGTTTGGCCATTGGGCTAACAATATATTGCTGGGGTCTCATAGTAGTCGAAATTTCATTGGAAATGTGATGCGAATGCAAGGCTGAAACAAGTCGTTGCAGTAGAACCTCTTGCTCTGCAATACACTGATCCAGAGTGCGATTTCCGTGCCCGACATGCTTTCGATGATCAGCTTGTGTGTCGATACTTTGTTCAGCGTCCTTCTGTACGCTTTCATTGGCAGCGAACGATTCCTTACGACGTTGTTCGGGCCTTAAGGATTCACTAGAAGATTGCTGATCATAGCTTTGTAACCAAAGCTCAGTAGCTTGAACTGCTTCTTGCTGTCTTTGGTTAGCCAAAAGCTCTTCACGCATCACCCGCAGTCGACTGAGGGAGAGACGTCTTGCATTGGGTCCAGTTTTGTCACTTTCATCGAGAAACTGTTCAAATGCACCTGATTTGTTCTCCAACGGCGTATCCGACTTCCGCGAGCGAATTAAGCTTTCAGTATGATTTTCAGATGTACTGCTGGACAAACCACTTCGATTGAAGCGACCTGAGCTAACACCCATTAGAGACTGAGTAAATCTTGGAGTTGTCACGCTCTTCTTTCTTTGCTGCGGGTTATTTATACGTAGCATTGCGACGCAAGCGACACAGAATTTCGTCTTCAGTGGTCTGATTCTGTGCTTTTGACTTTTACCGCTTACGTGTCGCAGAACAATACATTTTCGGCATACAACTTCCCCACACATCCGACAATGATGGCGATGTCTCGTAGTACTGAACTTGCGTGCGCAAACGTTGCACGCGGATCGTGCGCGGTCAGGTATCCAATCGCTTCGATTTAGGATTCCACGGCGGCAAATTTGCCTAGATTCAATATAGACAGAAATGTTTCGCAACTTTTCCAGTTGCCACCGGTAAGAGGATGTTGTGCTGTCTACTCCACAAAATTCGGGATCGCCTATAGCAAATACTTCAGTCTCTGTCGGGCGATTAGGCATTGATCGAAAAATATACACCGTTTGCGACTCCAACACATTGACATCACTATACTTGGACAGCTCTTCGGAGCTGGAGTCCCAATCCACAGGTGTCACAATACGAACACCAAGTGTACGATTCTTTCCATCTTTAACGTAAGCCATGTATTCGAGAAAACATCTTCCTGCAATGCCTTTTTGTGCTTGAGAGATCACATATTTGACCCCGAGATATGACTTTGAACTTCCCGTTGATACGGTTTGGACGTTACAAAGGACTCCACCGCCTGCTAGTTGGTAGTGCATATACTGGCTCCATTCGCAAAGTTCATCAGTCGTTTCTGAGTAGAAAAAGCTCATTATGTGCTCAATATCTCCTGATATATGTCCATGTACTTTTGTCAAATTATGCTCATTTCCTTCATATGCCGACTTCGTAAAGGCAGCTAAATTGTCCACCTGTGCAAGCATTTTCCAGGGCGATCGACTCGTCCGGGAAATACAGCCAACCTGGTTATTCCCTGTGAATAAATCATACTGCGCGATGGCATCATCCTGGATCCTCTGGGCGCGTTCCTGATAGGCTGCTAATTGAGCATGTTCTAACTCAGTCAGTGGAGACGGATCGTTTATTTGATGCATAGTGGATGCATTCAACTTCTACTGAAGCGAGTAGATGAAGCCGTGTCTTTCTGGACGTCAGAATTTGTGGCAGAAAATACACGAGCCGAAATTTCAAATCATCTCTTCATTGTTAAAGGATACTATGATGTCGTCATAATAAAGTGGTTCTTAGCAACAGAGAATGTTGATTTCAAGTGAAAAAAAGGGCAGAAAGGCAAAAACGTATGGCTCGGTCATATTCTGGCCCCTGGTTATTGTAGTCAGATACGTCTCGTGTGAATAGAGAAGTTCAGTATAGAGAGATTCTCGTAAAAAATGGCAATGTACGGCACGCCTATTGGCGCTCTCTGTCTTCATTATTCCATAGTGCTCCCTGATGATGTGACCACTACTTAGCTGCGACGGCAATTTTTACAACAAGTATAAGCTTTCGAAGGATCATGCCTTCACTTTGATTTGATTAGTGCGGTATGCAAGCCTACGCAACAATGATCACGTCTGATGATTTCCAAATGGGAGTGGAGGCTTTGTTATATTCATGGTCGTGCACCCATTCCTCGATCAACTTTTTGATACTTTACACCTCACAAGTGTCAAAACGTGTACTCGACAAATTGCATCGTTTCCTCGAAACTCTGCGAATGTCAGAACGAATCAAATGGATGCGTGTAGATTCCATTCCAATTCCTGCTTCTTCATCTGATCCGCCCAGCTCTCATGTAGAAAGCTGGCTGAACTCGGCATACACAAAGCTAAATATTTTCGGTCTAGAAGAGTACCAAAAAATTGTCTATATAGATGCGGATGCACTCATCTTGACGAATATAGACGAGGTCAGTGATTGACAAACACTATTATTCTTACACATTTGATATGTTGTAGTTGTTTGAAATGGATACAAGCTTTGCCGCCGCGCCTGATATCTTTCCTCCTGATCGATTCAATGCTGGTGTTCTCGTTATTAAGCCCGGTAAAGACGTCTTCGAGAATTTATTAGCAAAAGCAAAAACTATCAAGTCGTATGATGGAGGTACTCTATCAGTCGCCGCTCAAATAGACTAACTGACAATATGTCATCCTTAGGGGATACTGGCTTTCTCAATCTTGTCTTCTCGGATTGGTTTCAACGAGATGCTGCTTCGCGTCTTCCTTTTCGCTACAATGCACAACGCACGATGTATTGGATGGTAAATTCCAAGAACCCGGGATACTGGAAAGCCGTAGAGCCCCTTAAGATTTTGCACTTTTCATCCAGCCCGAAACCTTGGGAAGAACCGAATCGTATCGGGGATTTGGAGATGATTTGGTGGATGTACTACACGAAAGCACAAATTCCATGGATTTGAGTGCAAGCTTTTCAAGTAGTGCTCTTCCCAGCACTGCTGGATCTAAGCAAGTAGCGGTGGCAGGTTTGTGAGTATGGTAGCTTTGCGTGTTATAAGATGCTAGCTAAATAGAGTTCCGGGACTTCAATGATCTAGCAACACTTTGAACTCTTCATCCCGAATGCGATATTGCTCGTTAATATGATGTACAAGCATGCTGGACTAGTTGACTCGTGTCTCAACGTGGTAAAGGCACCAATTTAGGTAAAAGTGTTGAGTAATTGAATTCACTTCGAGTGTCAAATTAGTTTAAAGTTACGAGCCGTTAGTCCTATGAGCTATCACATGCACGAGAACGTATAAATCCCGGAACACAAACTATATGGCCTGAGCACGGGAAGCAGGACGATAAATCAGCGCCTGTAAATGAAAATTGCTACTATCTGGTACCGCAATAAAAGAATTGTCCTACGGAATCGATCCGGCCCCTCACATGGTGACAGCTGCGCATACACAAAACATATAGCCTTATCGCTCTATCGCGAAATTTACAGAGCGAGCAGTCAAATGGGTAATCCACCTGCCAAGGGGAGTTCTCTATGCTCTCTCACTGATCGGTTATGCCAAAGATATTGCAATGGGTCTCAATGTGTGTCTGGTTGGCAATTTGTATTCTGACCAGCGGCATGAGGGAGCACATCTATCATTGAAGCAGACTGAAGTACTCTTATCACCTTTCACAACCACTAGGAGCAGAAGCGCGCAGGAAGCATACAATGTCACCCTGGTTCCTTTATCGATTTACATTATCATATCAGCGCTATATTAACGGCAAAATAACGCTCTCGAATTGTGGAGTTTTCTCGATACAATATACGTGTCAAGCATTCGTCTCGCACGATTGACGTGTCGACAATCTTGCGCCGAATTCGAGAATATAAAAAATAACTAAAAGGTGACGGTTGGGTGGTATCTTTTCGGAAACTGAGGCAAGATATGTCGGCGAATTTCGATTGCAAAGAGTTTGCCGGAAATAACAGCAATTTCTGATCGAGATGGCGAAACGTACGCCGATAAATGGTTTACTACGAGGATGGAAGTGTGCAATGCGAACCGATCGTGCGGGAGTTTAGTCTAATCTACTTACATTAGAGTGATGCAACAGTCTGTGCAAAGAAAGGAAGCCTAAACGAGCTTGATCAAACTACAATGCCGTACTCTCGATTACATCCGACTTACGAGGGGAGTTTTCTTCATGCATTTTCGAAATCCGAGTAGTCAATTCGTAGCGATTGAAGCTAGATCCTCGACCTTCTCTCACGTTTAATGCATTGATTGCAGCAATTGAAGTTTTGGCTAATCGGAAGCTATCTTGCCACGGAGTTTTGCATTTACCGGCTTTGATTAGTTATAGTTGAAATACTTTATAAGAGACAGCGCCATTTTGACCAATAGAAACTCTTTAATCCCCATTTCCCAAAAGATTAGTTGTAAGAGACAATTTGTGAGGTTTTTCGTGAAAGCCTAGGAATGTGTGGGTCACACTAGTTCAGTAGATTTATTTTATTGGCTTGCCAGCACTTTTAGTGTTTCTCGCCACTACATCTGCGCATGTAATGTGGTCCACATAAAAGGAAATGAAAAACCGAGCGAGGTTAATTAGAACCTATTATAATTGCTGTCCATAAAATTATACAGGATGGTTAGGGCTATGTACTTGGCTGTCTACAACGACTAATCAAAGCCGGTATATACAGGAGTGGATAATTGCAAAATGCTCAATGGCGAGCTTCAAGGGAATTGCCTTGTGGTCGTATTCGCTTATTAGATTTGGTCGGCTTTACCGCACCTGTCTGACACTCGAGTTGGCCAAGAAGCTCGAACTGATACTCACCTTTCCTGCTACTAATACGGAGCTGATGATAACACTTTGCCAGGGCTATCCCTCACACACAACGCCCAACGTATTGCATCAGATTTTACCCTCCTTTCATCAAGAAACCGAACGCAAACTGCTGCACATGGACTCGATAACTAGTTAGTTAAAATAAACAGGCGACGTATGAATACTCAATGAAGGATGGGGAGAAAGATAGATCAATCCGCGCTGTGGAATTTCTTCATCAGATATGTGAAGCACTTTGTGATGCGGAAGTATTACGAAAGCATTTTTGAGAGCAGAGCTTTTGTAAATAATCGACTTGCAAGGATAACCGAGAAACTAAACCTTGATTACTAGGCAAACATGATTGCTCAAAGGGACATTAGCTTATCGCTCACGAGTCACAGCTATCAACGGAATGTCATTCATTGAACAATTAGAATTGTGCCTTATTAGTTTGTTGTCACATATCGAACAGATGAAGAATGCCGTCGCAAAGACGGAAACATGAAATTCGAGGCTCCATTCCAACAATCCGGGAAGTATTTTAATTGAAACAGTGTCGTACATTTTATCGATACGAAGCTAAATGCGTTTCTACAACCTAATCATATTGCTTTATCGAAACGCATGTCAAAGCCTGAACAGAGACAACCTCGATGCTCTTTAAGGCTTGATCAAAGTCAGCAAATCAAGGCCATCATTCCCAAGATTAAATGGAATGAGAGTGCTATTATCTGCAAATATTCCAAAAATCTTCATTGAAAGTGAACGTTAATGTGCACATAAGCTCATGTTCGAGTCAAGAAATATTAGAATGTCACAGTAACGAGCTGCTGCAATAATTGCACAGGCTATTTTAGCGCACGAGGACACTGCCAATATATTTACGTAACTGTTTCATGGAAGATTGTCAAGGAGACATTTAAGGAGTCGGATGCTACGAGGCACAAATAGATCATTCCGCTCTAGAAATGGGACTCGTGCAAAATATCAGTGACCATATCTCCAAGAAACACGACACCACAGATTCGGATGAAAAGTTCCCAGGAGCAAGTTCACCTTGCGCCATTACCGCGACTCCGACCAATTGCAGGACTAGTACCGCATCTTTGACGTCTTTAGGCTTTTACATTCAAGAAGAGCAAAACATCGAAGAGAACCCCTTGCTTAGTTCTGATGTCGTGAAAGCCGATAGCGGCTCCGACCAATCAGAGTTATCTAGACATCAGAGCGGAACGGCCAAGACAACTTACGTTGCTCCATCTTTTGTGATTTTTTGGCTTAGCATCTGGTTCGTGCAGAACGTGGGGGTTACATTTTGGAACAAAAAAGCATTGACAGCAATAAGACTTCCTGTGACGGTAAGCACGTTGCCACATGCGTATCGAGATGTACTAATTTTCGATTTTTCTATCAATAGCTTACATTTGTCCACATGATTTGCAACTCTATTGGCGCTTTCATATTTGTTCATGTCTACCGTGGAATCCCCAGAAAGCCTCTAAACAAATCTCAGCAGTGGTTGATGGTCAACTTCAGTCTCATCTTCGTCAGCAACATCATATTCGGCAACTGGAGCCTGGGACTTGTTTCCATCAGCTTCAATCAGATCATGCGAGCACTGGTCCCTTCTGTGGTGGTTGGATTGAGTATTATGATCTTGGGCAAAACGTACTCTTACAGGCGGAAAGCAGCACTTCTTCCAGTCGCATGTGGTGTTTATCTAGCATGCACTGGAGACAATTCTTGCACTTTTCTTGGCTTCCTCATCACATTAACAGCGATACTATTTGCTGGACTCAAAGCAGTACTTTCGAGCAAGTTCTTGACAGGAGATTTGAAGCTTCACCCTGTCGACTTGATCTTGCATCAGGCACCCTTGTCTGCTTTCTGGTGTCTGCTGGTCATACAGCTTACTGGAGAAAAAACAATTTTGTATGAGAGGTGGAACGAACTCCCTGCACTAAGCGTCTGGTACATCGTAACGGGAATCATCAGTTTTATACTGAACGTCACAAGTTTTTACGCGAATCAGGTCACTTCACCGGTCACGTTGTGTGTTTGCGGAAACGTCAAACAAGTATTTGTGATTACTCTCTCGCTTGTACTGAGCAATGAGTCAATATCAATACAAAAGTTGACAGGGATCGGAATCGTAACTCTTGGCGGAGCCATATATGCTTACATATCCACAAAAGAAATGGCTCAGTCTAACTCAAGACTCATCAAGTAGGAATCTGTCAAGTAGATAGTTAACTAGTCAATGTAGAGACTGCTAAAATCACCAGGTCCGAGTCAAAATTGTGTTTGGCCTGTAGCGTCATTTACATCTGACAGTGCCTCAAGCGATGTATAGATATTCACCAATCAAAGTAAATTTGTTCGAAATTTGAGGCTGACAAAATGTCGTCCTGTCGTGTTCTATCGAGAGCGATGTGGAATATGCAAGCGATTCGATACAAACGAGTGTGCTTGACACCAGGAAGCCCTAGAAAGTATGAGCCTCACTTCTATTGGATGAATAAGTCGCCAACAAAGCATATTCAAAGCCCAAATGGGAGCAGCGTTCGTGGCATGTCGACACCTACTTCTACCAGCACTTCAGCAGCCAAAAATACTAGAGTTTTAGAGCATCCAAAATCAGTCGATATCATAAGTAAATCGCCTGGTGGCAAGAAGATCCTGAATGGAACCGGATATCGCAATAGGGTCAACAGCAACCGAAAAAATTCGTGCTTCGCAAGAATTAGAGGTCAATCTCGACGGCGAGGTTCGCATAGATGCTTTCTTCTAACTTCGCAATCAATAGTTTCTTCCTTTAAGCCCCCAACTCTTCGGCATCGGTTTCCTCACCAACGCTCAAGCAGGTAGAAACGACTGTGAAAGAATCGTTGAATGCCTCCAGGCGAACGCACACGACAAATAGTCGTCTTAGTCTGTCAAAAGATGCTCTGGTACGCACTTCAATTGAGGCTTCCCTAAAATTGAATCGAATGAATGAGAGGTTGATGTAGGTTCTGAGATTCAGCAATGAGAATTCGTACTTGAACTGGGCGAGGAATGGCGTTCTATCATCTGGTGTTGGGGTAGCAATGTATGCACAAGAGCATCATCGTGGTGCACAGCTTAGTGGGGCGGGTGAGTTGTCCTAACTGAGAACTCGCAATCTCGTTTGACTGTGCCATATGCAACGTACGTTCAGGACTATTGCTACTTGGATTTGGGTACATTGGAGTGGGAACTGTCAAATATATCTACTATATATTACGATTTCGACAAGCAATGGAACTGTCGTGGGCTAGCGTCATTGGAACGTGCACTCACGCGTCTGTTGCGCTAATAATCTGGCTGACAGGGACCGCCTCTTTCCTGGTTTGCTTGCATTTCTTCTCTGTAACCTGGCCAATCGATTTCTAATGCAAACTCTCATGTGCATATCTATCAGGAAAGCGTGCCATTAGAATTGGATGCCATGTTATTGACAGAGCCGATCGCGAGCTATTTGCCTTTTCGAATCCGTCAAGGACTGATTGAGACGTACAGTTTGTATTTAGATGATCTAGAGCATCATTCCGATGAGCAGGAAAGAGTTCTTCGAGCAATTCGGGGAGAAGTTGGTGCGGAGATTGCCAGCGAAGCTGTCATCGATCGTCCTATCTTATCCAACGAGCTCCAGCAAACTGACGCAGATTTGCAACCAAGTCCGTCAGTGCTTTTGCCGAAAAATTAACTGAAAAATAGTATGAACATTTGCACTTTTCAAATATCTCTTACAAAAAGATTCAATAACGTTTCGTGATATTCTCCGCAACTCCTGCGCTATAGCCAATCTCTGTGTTTCTGGATCAATTTAATCCACTCAGAAATATGCCCAAATGCAAGTATATTGGAAAATATGAGCGGCATCAAGAGATCGGTAGAGGAACCTATGGCTCCGTGTATGAAGGATGGGATCCCGAAGAAGAAATTAAGGTGGCGATCAAAAAGATCGCTGTTAACGGAAAGAGAGAAGCCGACATATTGGGGGCTTGCCAAGATGCTAAGCATATCTTGCAGGTATTTGCTTTGACAATCGCTGGCAAATGTTTTACAATTTTGTGTTGTCAAGCTGAAAGATTGCGTGCAAAAAGGTGAAAAGCTCTACATGATTATGGAATTTATGGAGAGCGATGTTGAAAAAGTGCTGAGCAAGCGGGGGCGCAGTGGTAGGACAGAAGGCCCAGAGCGATTGGCAATTGCTGAAGTGAAAGCGTACTTGATATTTCTATTAAAAGGAGTTGATGAGTTACACCAACGGGATATTCTGCATCGGGATCTAAAACCAAATAATATATTAGTCACTGGTCGTGAGCGCTCCACATTTCTTGCCAAAATTGGAGACATGGGCATGGCCACTAGGATGAAAACGGAACACACGTCTCGGTCAATCGAGGTCGTGACCAGAACATACCGAGCCCCTGAGCTCTTCTTCGGTGATGATCAGTACGGGAAGGCAGTAGATATGTGGTCCGTGGGGTGTATTTTTGCAGAAATGGTCTTGGGGAAGCCGCTTTTTGAAGGCGTCTCCGACATTGATCACTTGAGCAAAGTCTTTGCGGTTCTAGGATCACCGACAGAGAACGGATGGAAGGTTTTGTGCTGCTTTTGTTTGTCTCGCGCCGCTGTGTGTACTAAATACCGCTATCCAGGAAGCTAGCAATCTTCCCTGCTACCTCCAGTTTAAAGACACCCAGCCGGCACCACTAATGTCCAGACTAGAGTATCGACCATCTGATCTGGGCATCGACTTGCTTCAGCAATTGCTTCAGTTGGATCCAAAAAAACGAATTACTGCTATAGACGCATTGCATCATTCTTTTTTCAAGGAGGAGCCTCTTGCCGCAAAAGGTGAGCAACTGATACAGACAATTCCAGCTCCGGAGAGTCCCAAGAAGCGATTGATTCACAATGTTGAGCCGGTGATGCAAGTGCGGAAAATAAAAGCGCGCAGACTTATATGATCCCGCCTACCTACTTGTCCAATGGATTGTATTCTATGGATTGGAATCTAGCAAGGACAACTTCGCTGAAATGCTCCGTAGCAATGCCCAAGCAATGCGAAACTTGTGTCAAGCTGGAAAGTAATATCAATATAGTCAGAAGTACGCCCGTCATGCCTCAAATTGAGTCAGCAAGGGTGTGTGGTGTCGTATCTTTGGTTTCTCAACTCTTCGCAATAACTTGAATATCCCTGTTCCAATCGGAATGGGTATGCCCATAATGATACATTCGCTCACTCCAACAATCGCATCTGTACGTGAGTGCACCGCCGCGTCGAACAAATGATCAGTTGTTTTCTCGAAGGAAGCCAGCATGAGAACGCTTTCTTTCATTTTGGCGATACCAAACCGCGTGATTCCGAGAACTTCGCCTTTGAAAGTCATAATGTCGGACAGCAGCATGAGATGTCGGCGATCAATCCCGATCCCGTACGCACTCATGATATAACTGACTTCTGAGCTGATGAGTTCCCTAGCAGCTTCGATTCCAAGAGTTTTTTCAACTTCTATAATATGATTCGATCGAGTATTCAAACCATCTATTCCTGGAACTCCCATCACCTCTGCCAATCCGTAGCCTTCTACAAGCAGATGATGTGTTCGTACTCCGTGGGAATCTGTTTTGCCTTCTTCATAATTGATCACAGCCCGGTTTACCTGTGGAATCCCTTGTACAATAACATTAGGAAGCTCTGCTTTCAAAGCTTGCATCGTGAAGTATGCCCCACGTGTGAATGATGTCTTTTGATTGCTTGGCGCAAGAATTCGCAATTTGGACGGACATCGGGCATTCAGTAGGACATGCTGTTCTTTAAGCATTCTCAAAATACTCCGTGGCCCGATCCCCACTGCCTTCAAAATGCTGTTCCGAACCGTTTGCGCGCTAATATTCAGATGTAGCTGTTTTATGGCGTGTGTGTCAAGTCCGACTGACAGATACGCTTGATCGCGAGCAAAGACTTCCTTGATATGGATCGCGATCTCACCAAGAGTTGTCTTCTCAATCTGCCCTTTAACGATCCGGGCAGATCGTTCGTCCGTTTTGTTGACGAGGGCTGCCGTGATGATGGGTGTGCTGATGTTCTTGGATGCATTGATAATCTCTTTCAATCGAGGCACCCCTAACGTGACATTCATACTTGCTACACCGGCAAAATGAAAAGTCTTCAAAGTCATTTGTGTACCAGGTTCTGAGATCGATTGTGCTCCAATAGCGCCGACAGCTTCACCAGGTTCCATGCAAGCTCGATGATACTTGTACAAAGATACTTCAAGGAGCTTTTCAATCTGAAGCTGGGTGATCCGACATACGTTATGCGAGATCAGGCAGCCTGCTTCTCGTGATTCGGATGTATTTTGTTCCTTGGCCATCTCTATCCAAAGCTTCCGTGCGATTGGATCTTTGAACTTGTTCTTTTCCCATGTACACATGTCTACGGTATCTAGCTCTTCCCGCTCATGTGCTGCCCAAAACTGTTTTGCTGTCTCCACATCGTCAACGTCAATATCATCGTGATTGAATATCGGGTCTTCTTCATTCTTCATGAGAATGGAGCCAGTGCTTTCATTTTTGACTTCTGAGTGCAACAGGTTTGATATTTTCACTTTCTTTTGCGGCGGCTGATCCGAGGATTTTATAGTGGCTGGGGTCATCAAATTCGCTTCCATCATCCTTTCCAGTTTCGCGGCGTATGGTGTAAGTGCGTGATCCATTGAATCGACTCCAACATTCGTACGCGTTTTGGCGATCCTGGAAGCTAGGTTACTGAAAAATTCTTCAATTTCGATAAGAAATTTGCGACCAGCTGGAAGTATGCTTTGAAATTCTTTTCGAAGCATGGCTTTCTTTACCAAAAGCCTGATTTCAAAAGGAAGCAATGACCGTGACTCCTTATCTGGTATTGTACTTCGTATATGCTCGTAGAGTCGATTGAAATCCACAGGCCGATCGTCACCTTCCATGAAAGCAGGATTCAGACCATCATCACCATACATGAACTGGACAACGGCACCCTCGGAGTTACGTACAGTCCGATCATACTGACAAGAAAGGTCTTCTAGCGCCTTCATGAGTCTTCGAGCCATATAACCTGTCTCAGCTGTCTTCACAGCAGTATCGACAAGACCTTCTCGTCCTCCCATTGTATGAAAAAAAAACTCCGTGGCCGTCAATCCGCTGTAAAAAGAGTTGGCCACGAAACCCTTAGCAGCAGCATGCAAAGCGTGGGGAAGAAAATGAGGTAGTGTTCGATTAACGAAACCTTCAGGAACACGTTTACCACTCACAGACTGCTGACCAACGCACGCTACCATCTGCGATATGTTTAAGGCACTCCCTTTGGAGCCACACTCAGCCATTATACGTGGATTGTTGTGGAAGGGTAATGTTCGCATGCACTCTGCTCCTGCAGTCTCACGTAGTTTTCCAAGCAGTCCATTGAGCTCGGATTCTAAAGACTGGATGGCGTTACATCCAGGTTTTAAAGGAAGTTTTCCAAGCCGATACTGCTCGATGGCTTCATTGGCACCATTGTACCCGCTTTGCAGAAGTTCATTCTTTTTCCCCATTAAATGCACGGATGGAGTCACATCATCAATCCCAATCGAGAATCCTTTGGAACCTCCAAGCCAACGGGCACAAAGCTTTGCCAGTCGGTTCATACATCGGGCTGCCTCATGAGAACCATGATCACGAATAAGGACGTAAAAGAGTCCTTGTTTACTACCATCTCCAAGAGTTTTCTTGCACAGATTTCCACACATCAGTTCACTATTACGGAAGCACACGTATCCATCTTTGTAACACATATACGTGTTATTGGTGTAGTTGCGTTCCTTTAGTTCCAAATTGACCAGTATTTTAGAAAAGTCGTTGGGTTTGATTAGTAAGCTAATCACTTGCTTTCCCGTCCACAAGCGTAATGGATGGATAATCGCGGGCTCCGGTATGTCAATATGTTCCACCGCATCGCTCATTATTGCAATCATTTGACAAAATTGCTCTCGATTAAAGAAAATGTTTTTTTGTGTCAGCAAGTATGAAGCCGTCAAGAAATCCTGCGTTGCGGCGACCAGCGGTTCTCCATTCCGGGGTGTAATCATGTTGTGCTCAACACCCATCAAAGTCAGAGCTTCAGTACGTGCTTCTTCTGTTTGTGGCAAGTGCATATTCATTTCATCTCCATCGAAATCGGCATTGTAAGGCGAACATACGCACTCATTAAAACGAAAAGTTCTCCACGGCATAACTTTGGCTCGATGCGCCATGATTGACATTTTGTGCAAAGAAGGTTGACGATTAAATAAGACCACATCGCCATCTTCCATGTGGCGTTCTACAGTGTCTCCTATCTTGAGATCATCTGCCATGTTGGCACGATCACCATACGACAGATTTTTCGTAAGATTTTGGCCTTGGAGTTGTATTATATTCGCCCCAGGATGTACATTTGGTCCATTCACGACACACTTGCGCAGCTTGTTGATATTGTACCGAGTTACTTTCTCCGGGTACGTCATGGTCTTGGCAACGTGTTGAGGTACACCAACTTGATCTATTCGGAGGTTGGGGTCTGGTGATATGACAGTTCGGCCCGAGAAATCGACACGCTTCCCCGAAAGATTTCCTCTGAATCGACCTTGTTTTCCTTTGAGCCGCTGGCAATATCCGCGAATACTTTTTGGCGCATTCATTGGTTTTACGAGTCCAGGTGTGTCACCGTGCATTAATTGTGCAACCTGAATCTGCAGGAAGTCCCAGTCTTCCATAACCATGGTTAGTGTGGCTCCTTGTCGAAGTGCAGCGTGCAGAGCGAAATTGACTTGGAGAATTTCCTGCAGCTTGATCGTCAGATCGTCTTCATTACTTCCGGCTCCAGCATCCATCGCAACAGACGGGCGAATGCAGACCGGAGGAACCAACAAAGAATTTAGAATAAGTTTTTCTGGTCGGCCAAGCGAGGAATCGATCCACAGTAATTCACAGTCTTGATCAGGTATGCGTTCAAATAGCTCTTGTACAATCACTGGAGATAAATCTTGCTGTGCTTTCGGTAAATGCTGCCGAATCTCAGGATTTATAGTTTGAGCTTCCCTGAATTGAGCGACGAAAACATTTCGTAGATCCTGAGCAGACTTTGCACGAAACTTTTCGTGAAGTAATTTCAATGTCGATGAATTCACTTTGCGTACAGTTCCATTAACCGATTGACAATGTGGGCATTTCACAACTCGTTTGCATAATGTGGCCATTTTTTTACGAAGCGCCTTGAGTCGTAACGCGTCAGCACGGGGATCTCGAACACGTTGCAAGAACGATTCTCTATCACTAGGTGATAGTAAGACCCGACTGCATTCTTTGCAAATCATTTGTAAGATTTCCAATATCGCCTTGAAGAATCCAATGTGAAAGACCGGCAATTCTAACTACGAGAAATGAATCCACGATCAAAATCCTCTCTGAAGTAGGTTGCAAGAGTACCATACCTTGATGTATCCAAAATGACCAACACAGTCCGATAGACGTAAGCTACATGTATCACATGTGTCGGATTTGTTGCTAACTCCAAGGCGTTTATCCAATACACCGTTTTTTGCAGGATCGCGAGATTGAACTGCGAAAAGATCTCGACTAGTGACCCGCATCTCCGACATTCGCATCATCTCCACTTCCGAAAGCAGACCAAAATTGAGATGACTGATCTTGACTGGTCGGTCTTTCTCGAGCACAAATTGCTTGACAAGCGGATTCTGACGCTCATGGCTCTCGCTGTTGTTGGCACCTTTTGCAAATCTCTTATTCATCTTTACAGTGCAATGAGATGATACTACTTAGCAAATTGATTGTCCAACAAGTGTGCTGATAGATGTCAACGCCAATACCAAAATGACACAGCCTTGTTGCCGACGTATGAATGGTGCGACACCGAACGATTTTGACTGGACATAGCCCGGCGGAAGCTAACTGGAT
Source organism: Albugo laibachii (assembly GCA_902706625.1). Taxonomy (NCBI): domain Eukaryota; phylum Oomycota; class Peronosporomycetes; order Albuginales; family Albuginaceae; genus Albugo; species Albugo laibachii. The sequence continues at coordinate 18,922 of CACSLJ010000179.1, forward strand.
TGGCTAAAATAACGCATCAAGCAACGAGTTCTCGGATAGATTTCCGAAGCATCCGCTAGGCTGTAGTGATTATTGGTTAGATACGCGGTAAATCGTAAGATTTGAAACAAATACGACAGAATATATGTATGATGTTTAACGCTACCTCACCGTGAAGGTCTCATAATGGCACATAGAGCATACAGCAGATCCAATGCTTCCAAAAGCAATTTACTCAGAATGCTGCTAGCGAGCTTTGCAGTGTATGCTTGTACAGAAGATTCCACAACTGGATCACAATCCTCGACGAATAATTGGGCTGTAGTGGTGAGACTTTCTGGAGTTTGTCTTAATTGAGCTGACGATGAATGAACAGGTAGACACATCTCGATTTTGGTTCAATTATCGGCACATTGCGAACGCTTTGTCCCTTTATCATTCTGTTAAACTGATGGGGATTCCTGACAGTCAGGTAGGTAACTAAATGCCACTAGAAGTTGTCCGTGTCAGCCTTTGGTACTTTTATTGAATAGATCATCTTGATGCTCGCCGACCAGATGCCTTGCAACGCAAGAAACTGCTTTCCCGGTCAAGTATTTAACAGTCGTACGCAGAAGATCAATTTGTAGGAATTTCCTGCTATCATCAATGAAATTCTGTCGATTGACTTATAAATGTGTTGCCAAGATATGGTAAGGATGTCGAAGTCGACTATCGTGGAGCTGAGGTCACTGTTGCCAATTTCATCACCGTCTTGACCGGTAAGAAGGATACATTGAAACGTTCTGATTCACTCTAGAAAACACTGTGGATTCTTAGGTCGTCACCAAGAAGCCACACCAGCCTCAAAAAAGCTTGAAACAGATGAAAACAGCAACATTTTCGTATGAGGCGCTTTTTAACTGCCGGTGAAGCTTTTGTAACTTTCAATGAAGATTTTTATGACAGGGCACGGAGGAGACCAATTTCTCAAATTTCAGGTAAGCAATTTCTGATTCTTGTGTCAAATTATCATTGTTACTAATCTAATCTTACTAAGGACGCGGAGGAGATTTCCAGCCAAGACTTGGCTGACGCATTCCAAGACATGCATGTCAAAAAGAGGTATTGCATATTCTGGATCAAGCATCGTCACAAGATGACCTTCTCGTTGTGTCACAAAGGTACAAAAAGATTCTTTTTATGGTCGACACATGCCAAGCGGGAAGTCTCTTCAACGCCATCACATCTCCGAATGTTGCCACAATCGGTAGCTCCAAGGTGGGTGAAAACTCTTACGCTCATCATGTGGATCGGCAGGTGAGAATTTGTTCGTAGCATGAACATTTAGCAGCACTGAAGCGTGTATATTTTTCCGCAGCTGGGTCTATCTGTAATTGATCGGTTTACATACTTCACACTCGACTATCTTCAACATTTGAAGCTGAGTAACTCGATTCATCATGCGACACTAGGCAATCTCTTCGAGTTTTATGACCCCCGGTCTCTTCTGTCAACACCAGACTACCGAGTAGACTTACTGGAACAAAAAATTGATGACGTTCCTATCACAGATATGATGGGCTCTGTATTGCAAGTGGAACTTCACTATGATAGCGAAGCCTACCCGCTTGAATACACGGTTGAAGGAGTCTCTGATGAGATAGCTAAACAAATTATCAGACGGTGGACACCCTTTCAGGAGGAGCCAGAACGTCAGAAGGAAAGGAAGTCAAGCAAGCTCACCCAGCCGAACCAATCATTTGCATTTTCGGTTGATTTCATGCTCGGACTTTCAGCAATGATTATCATTATCACCATAGCAGCATACAAAATGGTATAAAGATTTGGAATTCGGCTGCGCTAGAGTAAACAAAATCTGATAATTGGCATAGCATTAATCAAAAGGGCATAAGCCTATCATGACCTAGTCAAATAATACGAGCTGAATTGTGTTGCCTGCTACAATTTCGTGTTCAAAGTACGGAAATTCCGTGCCCGTTACCATGTCCGTTCAATTTTTGTAGACTGTGACCAACTGCAAGTTTCGAGCCATTGCGAGTTACTGAATGAGGCGATACCGCATTCGCCACTGGACTAGACGATTTCGAGTAGTTGTTTGGCATCATTTTCTTCTTTGCATGGACTAGCACTGACTGCATTCCGACCACCAGTATTGCCGTCATCCAAATTGGAGAAGTGAGAAAACAGAGTGTGATCACAATTGGGCTTGATAATAGTATCAATGGGACAAAAATTGATGCTGTCATAACACTAGCCATCAATTGATGATACTGCAAACATGTGATGTGCAAAGTTTAGTTAGAATCAATCACAATAATGTTATACGCAATACCATTAAAAAAACCAACCTTTTCAAAAAAAAAGCTGTGCGTTATCCATGATGGTAATATCTTGATCAATAGTGTAGCGACGCAAATCCTAGCATAGCAGAATATATTATATTTAAAGTGAATTTGTCACGAAATTTAGTTTAGCAATCAAAAGTGTTGCCATACCTTAAAGAGCCGAAGCTGCGATAGAAACCAGCTACTTTTGAGTAAATTGTGACGATATAACTCTTTGAGATAGTGTCTTCTTCTTCCTGGAGCGTGTACATCCCGTGCTCACTCAGTTGTAGCTTTACCAAGTGAGGTGTGTAAGGAGTATTTAAGGGTGTGCGATCATTTCGAACTACGCCCTGATCCAATTACACGTATTTGAGACACCTCCTGTAACAAGACGCTATTTCAAAGCGAATACTTACAGAATGTCGTCGTGTTTGCAGGAGCTCTTTCCCCAATTCATATCCCTCGAGCGAATCCGAATCCACGGATGTACGCTCGACTTGATATGCATGAAAATCCAGTGAAGACAATGATGCGGACGAATCTAACGTTTGCATTGCAATATCTCTTGAGACTAAAGTAACTGAGATGACCTTTATGAGACGCTACGAGTCGACGACAGAACTCCTTTCCCTACTCTCATTGGTGCTTCAATTGCACGTATAAGCGTCCTTGAAAATTAGATGCTTACGGATACATGGGCTTTCGTGAGACTTAACGCAAATTGTCCTACTTATGCATTAATTCGCGAGAAGGTTTTTAGATGATTGATTATTTTTAATAGAGAATGGCAGAATTTTCCAGTAGCGGCTGATAATCCTCGACTGATAGCATGGTCAAAAGTCTCGCATCCAGTGTCGAGTAGATGGGCAAGATCTCGGCCACAAAAAACACAGCTACGAGGACCATTGATTGTACCTATTCGAGACAATTTCACCATCAGGAAGTCTATACAATTCAATAAAATGGTAATTGCACAACCGTTTCTTTGCCATGATTCACATTGAACCATCCCTGATATCAACAAAATGTTAAATGATGATCAAAGGCACCAACGTTGAGCATACTCTTGTGAATGTTAGCAGCGTCATGACACTGTACAAAATACGACCGAGGCTCCATACCATGGCCAAACGCCCCACGCGTTTCAATCGGAATTTCGTAGAAGAAGATCGAAAGGGGAAGCCAGAAAGTGACAGGGTCAAATATAGCCATGTTGTAGAGATGATGATTGGTAGCAATAAGTCGGTCGCGGCAACCACATAGAATATCATTTCCGGAATCTGCATGAAAATTTTCACTAACAACCAAAACAAATATACACAGGATGTACGTCTTACCACACGAAGTCTGCGCTCACTTGAATCGCGGAATATCCCGTTTGAATCAAATAAAAAAAGCATCGTGTACAAAAAGACTTGTGCGAGGTACAAAGCTCCGTTGAAAACTAGGTAGAATATCATCCACTTACGCCGAAATTGTTCTGCAGAAAACCAATGATGACGTGACTAGCAACAAAGTAGATGCATAATGTACACAATTCGGTTATAGCTTCTTGATACTTGCCGACTGAAAAGATTCCGCCCACACTAGAACCACTAGAAGGTATGAAGAAACGAAGAGGTAATCGGGAAGGTTGAATAAAACCGCAACAACCTTGTTGTAGAAATTCAGCTCAGTTTCGGATGCCGATACAAGCTTATCAGCATCCTTCTCAACCACATTGTTGCTATCGTGCTGTATCGGATTGTAAGGTGGAACCCCAATTATTACATATGGATAAGGGCGAATCGATCGCTGCGAGTAGTCGAAAATACACAAAGTAGAAAAAGTTGTCATTCGAAAGAAAGCTCCCAAAGCGATGCTCCATATCAATAATTGCACTGTATTCCATCCAGTGAATTGGTAACGCCGAAGAACGCGACGTAGTTCCATGTACTTTGTCATGGTGATTACAGTAAGAAACATATAGCAGAGAGCTAAGAAATAGCTCGCCATTCCAAGATTCGCAAGGAACAGCGACATTATGCCTTGAAACCAGTATGTTACTGGTTGAAAGTCTTGTACTGTTAACGAATGACATCCTTTACGGATGCGACAGCAAAATCAAGTCCGAAGCAACGCGAAGGAGCGAATTGCAGCGAGAAGAATGAGCCATCTAGTTCGCGATTAGTTGGAGACCTGAAAGCCAATGAATATTTCACGTCCCGTCGGATAGGAAGAAAACGAACAAAAACGAAGACATATTCCCCACCCAATTCTGATGGCCCCAAAAAACGTAATAAACTGTCAAAAGCGTCAAACAAGCGGGATGGAAAACAATCTACCCAAAAAGAAAAGAAAGAGAAGAAGACTTTGCCTTTTACTTTGCCGAAACGGGAAGTGATTTTCGATGTTTTCGAAAAGTTTGACGCACTTTGCTCAAAATCAATACAAACAGATGAACAGAAACCGCAAGAAAGGGTATTGTTTTACTTCTTTAATGTTTGAATGAAGAAGGCTTACTGGATTCAGATTTTTACAGATTGGCAAAGCACTTTGTTGGCTGGTTTCAATATCCTCTGCTATGGGTTCGGCTCTAAAGTGAAAATACTGAAGGTATACAAGTCATGAGAAAAGCGGCACTCAAAATTCTCAAAATGATATCATCTTTGAGCTTACAGGAGTTTGGCGAAAAGTATGTCGCTGACAGCTTTGTTCTTCAATTACATGGTTATCTCAAGTCAGTGTCCATCCAGTACGTTTGTACATTTATTCTCGAGAAGGTTCAAGTACCTGGAAGTGTACGATTTGGACGCTAATCTAATAGTTTCTTCAACAGATTATGAAATTCAAGAGAAGTATCACCAGTCAAGCCTTAGAGCAAACGGTGAGAAGTTTTCTGATTTTATTGAAGTTTTCTGATATTATTGAAGTTTTAATCTTTTTGACTAGTGTCGAGATATTGTGATGTTGCAAAAATCGACTAGCTACCCACGCACCATCTTGATCGTGCATTCTCTGGATGGATATGCACTTCGAAATTTGGAGTTCCAGCGCTGCTTGAGCATTTTATCAACAGCAAGATTTATTCATGTTCTCGCGAGTATTGACCACATAAACAGCCCGAGCATGTGGCTTGAATCGGATTTAGAACGTTATCAATGGGTATACCATCAGCTCGATTCAGACTCACCATACGATCAGGAAATTGCATGGCAATCGTCCACGTCACAAAAAGAGACCAAGCAGTCTTTCACTGGTATTCGGTACATCTTACAAAGCCTTGCACCCAAAGATGTTTCCATATTGCGATGCATTGCGCGAATTCAATGGGCAGCAGCTACAAGCACTACACGGAGCACACAAGTATTTGCGGAATATCACAAAGTCTATAAAGAAGCTGCAAAGGAATTGCTGGTGCGATCTTACGGGGCGTTCAATTCGTCCATCAAAACGCTGAAAGATCATGGTCTTGTGTGTCATCGTCAAATGCGAGGCATTGAACAGCTAGATATTTCTTTTGATGATAAGCACGTGATTGAAGAGATTTTATGCTCTCCAGAAATAGGCAATACTTGTAAGGCAGATTAGCATTATACACCGCTTTTCGGCGCACTATCGCGATGTTCTGCTCGTCTGCAAATGGCAATGATCGAATATCAATGATTTGAGCTCCATCTTCTTCTAGCGGAGATCTAATATACTTTCCCCAAAGCCACTCAGAAAAATCCATATTGTAAGATCTGTCACCTTAATGGTAACAGAGTGCATTTGTATCATCTTTTGAGATAATTTATTGCGTATTATATTAGCGCCTTGACAATCTTGCAGCGGATGTGCTGGTCGTGGACAACGTCCTCGATAGTCCGTTGTCCAGGGGAGACAAAAACAGTGAGCTTTTTGTGGCGAGAAATGTCAGTTCTCAAAATGTATTCCACCAAGCTGAGTCTCATTCACAACATGCTTTGCCCTACAAGCGCTCCGTGAATTTCCATCTGCCACTTTATCGAAACACGAATAAAAAAGTTTCTCCGAGTATGAATTTGCTTAGCATCGCACCACGCCACTTCAGATTGCTGCAAATCTACTCTTGCCTGAGATAGTGATTGCATAATAATCCTTTGGTGAAGAATAGTGTTGATGTTGACTGTAGAATTCGACAGCTTTTTAACCAGTACCATCCTCCTTATATCGCTAATTTGTTTCAGTTCCATCCAGCAAGATCTTCACAGAAATGGAGATTTCTGTCGAGAATCTTCTCTAGTTGGCATTCAGCTCCTGAAACACATGTCGTATCACCCGTAGGTTTTCAACAGCTGTTCTGGTGACTTGGCATGTGTCCAGTAGCATCCACGCACCCGATAGCCCTGTTGATTTCGTACGGTGATCTTAATAATGAATTGGTTGTGCCCTATTGGTATGGCTTCAAGAAACTCCTCTTGAGATATCAGTCCCGGCCGAACACTCTAGATTTCCCGCATACAGATTAAAAAAGAATCTAGCCTCGTGATCAGTAGCGTTGGTCTTAAGGTATCCGGGTTCGAAATACCAATATTGAAGTAGAAGAAAATAGGACTTTGAAAATCTCAACCTCGATCTTGCGAGGGGACTCTGAACAGTTCATGCGAGGACGAGCCCTTTTTCCTTTAGCCTTTAGGCATAACGGATATAGGCAGTTGCGCGGTGCATCCTCACTAGCCTTGCCAAAGGATGGTCTCTTGACATCCAAACCGTATGAGAAAGAATCAAGTACAAGGTCAAAACGGTTATACACCGAATGCGAATGCCATGATGTAGTGATTGTTTCGAAATGTCGACTCGAACATTTCTTACTAAGGAAGGATCAAGAAACTTCTATTTCTGAGGAAGGTTTTGCTTTGCAACAAACTTTCCAGCAATGTGATAGCTATTATGCATCATGGAGTGGAAGTTCTTCCGGGCTGGACTCGCTTTTTGTGCCGTTAAATGCATCCTTGGCTACAAGTGTCAATTGACCTCAGGACTAGGCGATTTGAGTAGTGATAGACATCCGAGAATCACACTGTTAGAAATACGATGTAGAGTCCTTTGTTTGACAATCAGTAAAGGTGGAAAATTACATATTACTGGGGTAACACAATACTGTAAAGCGGTTTCAATTTTATTTGATCTGCTTGAAGAACGCGACATATTCCGATAGAGCTTGTACGAATACCGACCGCGCTATTTCGTCAGTGTTTGTTATCGAACAAAGTAAAAGCTCTGGACTGCGGGATGATTAAATTCTTCTCAAACTGTGATAACGTATAGAAACGTACACTTCGTTATCTCCCCCAAGTAGTGTTTATATAATATTGCTTTTCCATGCGCTACACACCCGGATGCCTGCATCGTACATCACTGCGTAGCCATTTTGTAAAAATACACTATGAGACTGGAATAATAGGAGGAATTTGGCTTTGAGATTTCCGATTGACTTGCTCAATCGCCTCATCATCAATTATGTGATAACGCACTCAATGTAATTGTCACTTGGTTTGAGCCATATACAGATCTACAAGGCGGGAATCGTTCTGGCTGGTACTACAGTATTCTGCAGTATTACTGGTGACAAAACCATAAAACCGGAGAACGATCCATACGATTTGATCGCCGATTCGGGCGACTTGAGCGACATTCGCACATCTGGTTTTATAGCGATTGAGATATTATCATATCGACGAAACGGCATACCCGACCGTGCTCGATGGAACCCATTAATAAGAACATTTTACTTGTACAAACTCTCCCAATTAGTGTTACATGCCACATTCATCTAACCAGCAGTCTTAGGCGGGTGATATTGTTGGCAATCGATGGAAAATAGCGGAAAAAATTGGCGAGGTAATGATTACCAGCCCCACTGATTTTATATATACGGTTCCACTCAAATCAATTCAAAATGAATTCGTAGGGAACGTTTAGTCAGATCTATGCAGCACACGCCATCGACACTGGCCAACGAGTCGCTGTGAAAGTGGAAGCTCCTACTTCTTTGAAACCAGTTCTTGAATGGGAGAGTACAATTCTCAAAAATTTGCAAAGCTGTGGTCACGTTTGTCGATACTATTACTTCGGGCATGTATCAAGCAAGGGATTTATCTATCAAAGACGCTAATTTTCTTTCATTGTAGAAAACATGCGGAAAGCACGGTTCTTGTTATGGAATTGCTTGGCGAAAGTATGTCAATGCTTCGCATGTCTCCGGATGCATCTCGAGGGATATCTGTGACGAAGTGTGTCTCTGTGGGCCTTGAGGTTTCTTTAAAGCTATTGTATCCACTCTAGTTTCAAATAACATATCGTCTGATAGATGCTGGATTGCATTGAAGCGTTCCACTCCCATGGTTATGTCCATCGTGACATCAAAGCGTCCAATTTCGCTTCCAGTCTACCCTTCACTTCATCAAAAAGGTAGATACTGGTTCTGTAGCGATCATGCGTTTTGATTGACGTTATTACTTGTGCCCACAGGAAGTATTATATTATCGACTTTGGTCTATCAAGACAATATCGTTGCGATGGGAAAATTGTACCAGCCCGTGAAAAAGCAGATTTTCGTGGTACTTCGATGTACGCCTCGCTGAGCGCTCACCGCCGGCAGGAACTGAGTCCGAAAGACGATCTATGGTCTTGGCTTTATTTGCTTTTGGATTTTATGCGTGGGGAACTTCCTTGGGCACTGGACGCTCAACAGAAGAATCGTCAAATCGTTCTTGAGCTGAAAGAATATTACACGGAGAAAAAACCGGAATTGCTGGTCGACGGACTCGTAGGTGCACAACATTTGCTGGGAATTATAAGGTACTTTTTCTCGCTCAAGTATGAAGACAGTGTGAACTACGACTTCATTCGGAGTACATTATTGAAATTTCTTCCTGTGCACGAACCACAAGAAGACGTTTTTGATGAATGGGAAAAATTAAATAGTGACGCTGATAGAGCACTTTTATGGGCATCCAAAGTGGAGGAAATTTTGACAAAAAAGAAACCTCCGGCTGCATTTGGATCTTTTTATACTGTGGCGAAGCGATTTCAAACGTTTTTTGATTGCAGCGACTTGAAAAAGGAAGAATTTTTCCGAGTACAGCAAAATGTTTACAGAGTCGAACAACTAATCGTGCAGACGCAATTGCCGTCTCCTCCACCGATACAGAGTTTTTCAAAACGACGACAGTCTGAACAGAAATTGCGGGATGAGGGCATGAAGAAGCGGCGCGAACGAGAGCGGAAGATACGTCAAGACATTGAACAACGAATTCTTAAGCCGAATCGTCAAGTGAACAGCCTTGGTGATGTGAACACGTCAGTCGAGTCAAGCATTATCTCGAAAAGCGATGAAAATGGAGACACATATTCTGCAATAGAACAGGCTCGAAGAACAAATTCCGCTCTCTCACCAAATGGGCATGTACTTTGCGTGATGGACACGCGCCATGCTTCTGACAGAGCCGTCATTCACGAAAATCCAGGTTTCAATGCGCATCGAGGGAATCAAAACGTGCATAGTCCATACGAACGCTCCGAATTTAGAACGCGATCACGTTCACGATCGCGATTCCAAATCCGGCCAAGAAAACGACCTCGACCCAGATTTCAATCTCAGTCTCATTATCGCAGTCAGCCGGGGCCTCCGTCTTGGTCACGATCAAGATCCCGGAGTAATCATCGGTCAAGCTCGGGATCAGATTCATCCCGATCAAATTCGAATTCTCGTTTTCACCGACCTTTAGCTCGCAATAGTCATACGTATTCTCGCAAGTCAAATTCGAGAACTTCACCATCGCTACGTCATAAACTACATTCACGAAATGAAACAAATCGACGGGAAGGTGTACGGAATGACTTGACCCAAAACTCTGGATTCACAAACCGCTGACGCGTGAAAAGGGTTTGCGCGACCTGATTGTCAGTGTTTTTGTATCGGGTGTTTATTTCTTACAAACGTGCTCAGAACTTGGTGTTGCTCCATCTAGAACCGGAGACTAATAATAATACATTCCAGCCTTTGTCATTGCGCTGGCAAATTTTGTCTCCTCACAGCTCTGCTTTGGTCTTCGATCCTGCTTAAAACTCGGCTTGTGCCATCCATAGGTTTGAGACTCGGTCATTGAGACTAGACTCTTTTCAATTGGATCCTTCACCATGCGCTGATGTTTTGCAAGGGCTGTGCGGAAATCTTGACCTGAAATGAATTCTCTTCGAGCATGCTCCTCACGAGAATACACTGATTCAAGAGACTTTTGTTCCTGGTCGAGGGACAACATCCGTGCGCGTTCTAATCTTTGCTGGAGTAAGGCAAGAGATATGTCTTTATCGACGAGATCGTAAAAAGCTTCATCGACGTTAACATATGTGAGATTTGGAACATTGTCAATATCTTGTGGGCAATTGTACAAGTTTATCAAGAATTCTCTCAGCTGAGCATGGTTGATATTGGCGGTTTTAATGGCTTCTCTACGTGCTATCGCAACATCCTCGTCTTCTGAATACAGCCGAAAGCCAGGTTGATACGTTTCCAAAAAAGCTCTTTGGAAATCTTGCTCGGAAAATGCGTGCAAAGGGGTCGCTTTGGTCTCATCGAATGGATTTTGTGCTCCAAGAATTGTGATGCCGAAGAAAGCCATCCGTTTATTAGCTGATTTAATAGAAATGAGACTGGAGACGCCCCTATCTCATCGTCACTTCAATGTCGATATAAATAAGTCGCACGGTAATAGACATAGCAACGCTAATGTTATTCTACTGCAGGATCATTTGGCAAAGATCGAAACGCTTTAATCTGAGCATTCAAATTTTACAAAGGGCTCCCAGCCCGACGATCGATGACACTGACGTCTTCAAATCTCAAATGTCAAGACCGCATCTAGCATACACAAGCACACATTTCAAAGATGGAAGGTATCTGATGATGAAGACAATCATCCCATGGTAACAATGCAGGCGGATTTTATGAAGTGAACTGTTCTTGAATGGCAATGCTATGCATCTTCCAGATATATTCTGATTAGTAGAGTCAAGTCAGGCACAGCTTAGGTGCTTGCCATTCTGCCGCTGTTGATTCACAAATGTACCCTGTGAAACCTTTCATTAAATACCAAGCCGATGCTCTTTTTCCGTATAAGCGTATTCACTTTATTGATGAGATGCTACTAACGAGATATAATGCTGCGTTTCTTGTCGTAAGTTCTATGATAAACCTTCTCGTCTAACCCTAAATAAAGGGGGTAGCTTTGCTTGTGTACGTCCACTGTATCTTCGATCCACAAACTTCGGGATTGACGCAATGGGAGCGGTCACTGCTCGTGTACAAACGGTATTTACCGAGCTATCGTGATGGAGTTGACTCATTGCACTGACAAAATCCGAGCTTGTGATTATTCGTCCGATCGGAGGTAAGACTCGTATAGAATTCCTTTCTCCTTGTTCTGGCTCTTCAATCTCCGAAACTCCATAGTCTCCTTCCTCTTCCAAACATTCTGTGGAAAAAGACTTTGCAGCCCTCTTTGCGTCTACTGGCGATAAGTTATCCGGTTCATTCCCAGCATTTTGTAAAAGTTGATCCGTCATTTTTCTGATTGTGTTCTTGACAAAGGGTAATTGTAGTAGTCCGGTTGTAGTGAAACGTTTTGATGGTTCACGATGCAAACACTTTTGCAGAAACTCGAAAAGGTCTTCTGGAGCTAAACTTGGAATACTTGGAATTTGATCGCTTGTGACGATCTGATACATGGCCGCCATCGGATTACTATATTCTTGCCATGGACTATGTCCCGTATACATTTCCAAGACTGTACATCCTAAACTCCATACGTCGGCCTTGATCCATGCATCTTCAGTTGTGCATTGTTCGCGAATGACCTCTGGAGCCATCCAATGTGGTGTACCCTTCAACCCTCCCACTAAAGAAGCTGATCCAAACACTTTGTAGGCCCCAAAATCCCCAAGCTTTATATTCTGACAATCTCTCGATAGAAAAATATTGGCACATTTGACATCTCGATGCGCAATTCCATTTCGATGAAGAAATTGTAGACCTCTTAAAATTTGACGAGTGAACGTTCGAAGCGTAGGTAGCAAAATCGGACCATCGCGACGTATTTTACAGCTTAAAGCTCCACCTGCACCATACTCCATGTATATCCGCAGCTGTTTCTTCTTTTTTTCTTGCTTGATTTTGTGATATTGGACAAGGCAACTATGACGCAATTGCTTGATAATTTTGACCTCTTCCTTTATATTTTCAATTTGACTTGGCGATGTACCCAGTGTGTCGATTATCTTCACAGCTACTTCCCGACCACTTTTGATATCAACACACCGATAAACAGAGCCTTGGGCTCCCTGGCCAATTTTCTCCTTTCGTATCCATTTTTCAGAGCGCTTTTTAGCACTAAAAACGACTGTTTCATCAAATTCATCACATGCAGTTGTGCCGAGATCATTTATTACACGGCTTTCGGATAGCTTCTTTTGACTTGAGGCCGTCATGCTATCAACACACCTTCTAGACTTAACAATGTGCTGAGACAGACTAATTTTAGAAATGTGAAAATGTCCTCATTTTTCTCGATATAATTCGCCCTGAAGTCAAGATGGGTTGATGCTATCCCAATCTGTCAGGATTGTACCAAAAAATTGCAAAATGCATTCAGCTCTGTAGTCCATGTGCGTTTTTGCAATGGTCCATTATGTAGAAACCAGGTAAATCATCGACTGTTAAGTTTGTGATGGTACAAACTCAGGATTGGTGAAAATAAAATACTATCCATTGGAACACAATGGCGAAAGTAAGAAGTTCAAATATAGACTCATTGTGTGATCACTCAAGGGATAATGTCTAGGGAAAAGCAAAGAATATCATCATCAAGATGATCAGCTCAGCAAACACAGGGTGCATATGTTTTCTCGCACAACCGCTATTCATTAATAATATTTGAAAATTTAACGTAGCTTCTTCTATACCACAACCAAGAATCCTCGAAATGTACAGCGTAAACTCTCGCTTCGAAAGGTACGTTTTGTTATACATATCCTGTCATTAACCGCAGATTGATACTGCTTTCATTTTAGTACGATCCAATAGTACGCCAGCATGTAATTTTCAATGAGACTAAGATGAAACGGGGTTAGATACTTTTATTGTACGCTTTATATCTCGACCCTTCAGTGATTTGTTTTCGAGCGAAATTCTGCAAACACACCGTGTAAAATGTGCAGATTGACGGATCAACCTTCTGAATAATTTCATATTGAGTGGGGGCAAGACGAAGTTTGACTCCGGTAGCGCAACATACAGACGGTCACAACATGTATCAATGCTATACACCAAAGCAATCTATTCGAAACTCCCAAAATGAATTAGAGTAGCCACTGTCTGTATCGATAGTAGATTGGCCACTCAGCACGAAGCCAGAATCCACTCAAGTTGATCGCTTTTCAAGCGAGGCAATTCTTCCACAATTTTCGGATTGACTTTTGCTTTACGGTATTAAATACATTGTAGTACTCATCAGCGCGAATGAACCTCACATTTGTCCCACCTCGACGCAATCTCCTCAGATCCAAAAGTTTCAACTTGATCTAATATCAAATGATTTGTGATAATTATGCAACTACATCCACCAGGTTTGTATCGCTCGCCAATTAATCCGCGCGCGAGACAAGAACCAGTTGTTCCTCTTCTCTGAATCAGCCCTAAGTCCTTACCGAATTACGATCGCCAGGTGGTTCAGTAACGCCTCAACGAGGGGATGAATAATTAAGGGTTTCAATGTCTCACGTGATGTCTCATAGCAAAATTCTACAGCGATTTGCCTAATTTACTCGATATTCGTTTCTATTATAATATAATGAATGCATCTGCCCATAACAAGCATGATTATAAGGTATCTAGTCTATCCGCGTGATTCAGAGGTTTACCAGTAGAACCAAGTGATCGCCATTGCATTCGATCAATTTCAACCACTAAGTATAATCGCCAAATCATAATTTGCTGGGATCAAGGCTGGCCGCTTTTGAGCAAACGTAGAGCAAGTTTGATCCAAAGTGTCGAGGTTTCGTTTGTTATGCCGTTGCCGCTGATGTTTTCTCATTGTCTCTGCCATGGTACGCTGTCTTGATCCTAATATAATCGAGGCTTCACGAGAATACCGGAGAATTATTTCATCGTCAATTCCTGCTGTCTTTAATAAAAAAACTCGCTCTTCGGGAGTGAAACGATGAATGCCTTCACTGCACTCTGCCATCTCTCCGACTTTGGTATACCAAGTAAACTCGGGTTTCTCGGACAGACCAATCGATGGACCTCCTCTGTTCGACACTGTACTGCCGCCTAGGCCAACGCCGAATTCGTGTACAGTGATCTTGTCCCACCGAACACTCTTTTTTCTTTTTGTTCGTGCACAAGATTGTTTCAATCTGCTGCACGTATGCAACTCACGTCGTCGCAAAGCTGCCACTTCGTATCGATTGGAGATACTGTTTTGAGAATCAGACGGAAAACGGTTCCATTGATGATTCGAGACGTTGCCTGATACTATCATTTGAAGGGTCAGAGAGGTATGCAATCGCTCGTATTGTTTGATAAACTGTTTGCAACTGGTTTGTCGTTTGCGCTCTACAGAAATTTTGCACTGCAATAAAGGTCAGTTGATGCGTGGATCCAGTAGCACTGTGAGACGTTATAACTTTGTTCGCATATATAATTTTGCACAATGTACGTAGCTTCACTCAACACTTTCGTGGGCTCCTGGATTACTGATTTACCAGTTCTTCAAGACTGTCGCCTATCAGATTTGGCAGTGTTAGCCAAGTTAGAGCTGATACACGGTTCTACAGATTGTGACCTTTGAAGGCAAGGGTGAAGTCTCATTGGATAAAAACCTGGGTATCTATGGGATTATGTATTTGACACGAACGTGCGTACCCTTCAACATTCAACGGACGAATGTAGTGATAAACAAGCGTATGGACAATATTTCAATAAAGTATCGAAAAAGGAGCGAAGTGAAATGTAATGACTGTTCATGCTGTATAATCATGCATAAAACGGCGAGAAATATCAGTCAGCTCATACTGATTGGCTCAATGCAGACCATAACGGTGACCTCAATTATTCTACTGTAGTCGTGCATCAAATCCTATTGCGAGCATTGGGGCTAGTGATCAAATGCGTCAATAAACGAATTTCTACAGATCAATTAGCGACGAGAAAAAGCGTAGACTTTGTTCTGTAAGTAGACTTGGGCTCGAGTCCTCAGCATCGTCTGAGACAAATATCCTTCTAAATGGTATACGACGGTACAGCTCTTCCGTCCGTGTCTCGCAGCATAAGTAGAGCCTGGGTAGAGTACATTGATGAGAGATTCATGTTGCATTCTTTTGCTGCAATTCGAGTACCACTGACTTTGAACCTCATCATATTGGGATTCACTATTCCATCCAACGTACCACTTGGCCATTTTATGTATAAACGTACTTCATTTTGTGTCCTCTGATTGTTTCATCAGCATATTTGTGACAACAGCTGTCCAAGAATTCCAAAGGTATCAAATGCGCTTTGGTCTGCTGTCGAGTTCCTTGATACCATCAGCTATATCACCTGCTTCTATCGAGTAGATTTCTCGCGAATATTCATTGAGTATCTCTGCAAATTGATCCAAGCTCGCCGCTTTTAATTGAGCTATGATTGGTGCAAACTCTTCAAGTTTTAATCGAACGTGTGTCAATACTTTTCCCAGGTAAATTGAGGGTAACACAGAATAGATACAATAGCAGTTGCGGTCAGACACTGTAGCCACTAAGAAATGGAGCAAAGTCTCAGCCGTTTGTTTCATTTCCTGATCCATCATTTTGCTTTGGTACACTGTCACGGCAGCTGCCGAAACTTGCGACCAAAATTTACTATCACTTGAATCGCCCATTTCGCCATCATTGCGTGCGATAATTCCTTGTATTGCGATATCGATAAATGACCAAAGATCGCTGTCGGAGATACTCTCTGACGCAGTGCGATTTATTAGCCACATTAATATACCGTGGTATATCGCCAAGAGCACAAGATACCTCTCATACTTTGTATCAATACTCAGCGCCTTCATTTTTTCGATTGTGATTTCAGCTGATCCAATGAGGCACTTGTCCAATTCATAATGTACACTGCGATGAAGCTCACAAACGTACAAATTCTGAAATATCGACCAATTGCTCCAAATGTTCCGCTTTGCAGACTGCACGTTTTCGGGCACGTATTTGATGAACCAAATTCGAAAATTTTCATGGATATTGTCGATACTTTGCGCAAATTTTTCCATCTGTTCAATGGCTTTGGATACTTCAGCCAGATACACATCTGCATGCAGAAAAATAATCCAGTTTCCATTACCTGTTGCTGGTAGGAGCCAGCTTCTAATTTGGCCACAAGATGATGTCACCGCGTTTGGGGACACGCTTTTATCACTGATGGATTGATCAAGATACGCGTAGACGTGCTTGTCTGCTTGTATGGTCGTTATTCCCAAGCTCCCAGCTATCGCACTAATATGGCTAAGAGCTTCATGTTCGGAAGATGTGGCTATCATGGTCAGAGGTTGAGATGAAGATGATATGTTCCATACTTCTTTGATACGCCTCGAATCAAATTGGGATACATCTGATCGATATTTTTGTCCGGCATTTAGCTCCATATCTAAGATCGAATCCGGACTCCCAGTTTTGTTGCGATATCGACCGACGTCATCATTGAATATTTTCAATTCTTTCAGTAAATTTTGTCGACCAAAAATTGCGGATAGAGAGATGCGAACGAGAGAATGGGCTATCGAGTGCAGAGCCAAGGACGACGGAGGTGGTATCAAAGCATCATCAAGTTCCATCCAGCACCATGATAGACCACTAGGAGTGCTGTCTGTGTACCAGTCACTCGATTTCGAGTTCAATAATGCACCCCATATGCGTTGTTTTGATTTTGGAGGGAGTTTGTCCACGTATATAACGAATTCACGCAATGGATCACACTTTCTTGACAAATATTTTACGAGTCGCCATTCCTGTGAGCCCATACCATTAGGCCTCAAGTCATCTAAATCAGGTATAGACCTGTCACAGCTTTCTTCACCTGCCAACGCCGGTGGTGTATCGCCAGAAGCATTCCAATACAACAGGCAATTCATCAATCGCTGCAAAAACTCTTCGAAGACCTCAACTGATGCGAGTCTTAGTGAGGAAATGTCTTGTTTGATCATTTCACATGCGACAGAAACATTAAACTGAAATATTTCTTGATGAGTTTTCAAATGGGAAGTCATGAACCCACTTGCTTGGGCCAAAAATAAGCGGCATACACTTTCGCATGGCATTTCTGTGCTGTATTGCTTCATTATCTTGCGAACAAGCGTAAGAATCCAAGTGCGCGGTAAGCAAAGCGATTCCTCTACTTGGAGCTTGGCTAATTCTGTGAGCCTGGAATTGATGCTTGCGTCCTGCCTTTGTGCTGTGAGCCGCGACGCAAGGGAGAGAACGATCACATTCGTCCAAGCTTTTTGGATTCTCATAATGAAGGTAGCCAAGCCCTCCACCTCCTTCAACTTTATTCGCACTTGACCAACAGTATGCTCGAACCCTCTCTTCTCTAGCAGATTGGATTCATATGCGTGCTGGTTGGTAATAACACGATTACTGATCAAACTCAGCTCTTCAGTGCTTGACAAGCTCCAGACATCTGCCAAGTGCTCGGATTCGGTACGTATATCGTGCTTTTTATCAATACTTTCAGTCAATAATGACAAGAGTTGATCGTCCAAAATATCAAGCTCTTTTTCGCATGTGATAATCTTGTTTTTCAACAAGTCCATTTGTGTGATCAGGTAAGCGCTTCCTGTTCCGTCCAGCATCTTTCTCTCAATCGATCGAGCTAAATACCAATCTGACTGTTGAATGTAAATAAGATGGAGCTCTCTGTCCATTGGGTGCAACCATGCTGGTATCTTTATCCAACATCGACCCTCTTGCAGTGTGCAAATACTTTGCGAGGAGAGCGAGACGTAAATTGGATGAATGAGATCGTCTGAATGATACTGTCGAAGCGATCTGTTTTTTTTTTTTTTGGAGTCGCTAAAGCCAGCCTGACTACTTGAGCTTCGTGACAACAGGCGCTGGCAAGATTGGAAAAGGAAGCGAAGGTGGAACGCAGCATTTTCATCCAAGTCTTCTAGTAGAATCCGATGCTGAAGAGCGTGGTGTTGCTTGAATGTACTACAAAGCGGGCATTTTTCGTTGATCCCGGACGCAGAAAGTTGTCCACAATTATCATCAGCAAAAGCCGGGTTGAAAAGCCCACTGCAGGTAGGAGAAGTACGATACGCAGCGCAACTCATAACGCACGCTCTCTTTCCAATCAGCACATCCTTGATCCATTTTGTAGCAACACCGGATGGATCTACTAGACACGGAATCCTTCTCGTGTGCAGTATTTTGATAGCATTGAAAACTATCTTTGGGTCATCTGTTGGCAGGCCATGCATGTACCATTCTGATAAAGCCACATTTCTTAGTTGAAAAAGCTCTTGCAAATGTTTCGTCATTTTCAAGGAGATTCCCCCTTTCACCCAAATACTATTGTGGCGAATACTAGAAGCCGTCAAAATCTCGTCCCAGCACTTTATCAGATCCAGTCGATGTATAAAGGTCTCTGGATATGTCATCATAGCTGTAGCCATGAGTAAATCACCTATCCATTCTTCTGAAGCTTTTATAAGCTTCTCATAACGGCATTGTATGTTTTGTTTTTTATCTCTTGTGGCATTCTTCAAAGCTTCAAGTTGTTTGATCCTCATTGTGATTTTTCCAATCTCCTCCACCAAGCATTCTCTTGCCAGCTCCGAATGTTGACGAAGCTTTTCTGCATCAGAAATACCTGATTGGTGTGATTTGTTGACGCCTTCAACCGAAGAAATGTGTAATTGAGATTGGTGCAGACGTTTGCGCTCTTCTCTTAAATGATCCACCTTGAGTCCTGACGAAGCACGATCACGCAGGGAAATCGCTGCAGCCTTGACGAAATCAAATAAAATAGACACGAATGGGTGCAGTGGAGGATTTTGAAGTAGGTTTAGATCCATAGAATTGATGAGGGCAAAAACTCGACTTTGCACGGATTCTTCGATCAAAGAGATCTGCAGATCTCTAATGTTGACCCAGAAGTCTGGACGCTGCATGTGAACCTTTACAGCCGTCAAGTAATCATCAAACGTGTTATCCTGTTCAACAGAAATCTGTCTCTTGTGTGGCTCAATCTGCAAAAGACGTGCTAAACATTCACACAGATGAAAGAAAACTGGATAGATTGGCTGGCTTGGGAGATTCAAAAAGCCTTGTACCGACGAATTGATGGTTGTCATTGCCCTCTGTTCTCCACCAAACAGCTCAATATTGTACATTCTGGGGAATTGATTCAAAAATGTGCTCTCTATGTTCCGTTCGACATCATCGAATTCCATTCCATTACTTTCCTCAGCAGCTTCGTGCTCCTCGTCCGATCTTTCCATAATGAAAAGAATCGTGTCGGCCAAAATCTTCACTCGCTTATGTTGATGTGCAAACAATGCTTCATGCTGTAATAATCTATCGCATTCCTGCTCGATACTATCCACTCGTTCCACTTGCAGCCGGTACAAATTCTTCGCAATTTCGACCTGCTTTTGTGCTTTGATGATTGCCAATTCCTCTTTTTTTAGATTTCCATACGATTCCCACGTTAATGCTGATTTTTGTTGGTGCTGATCTCTGAGCGATTCAAGATGAGTATTCTGAGCCGCCAATTCTTTCTCCAGTTCGTCAAAAAAATCCAGGGTAGCACGATATTTCTCAAGCTGAAGCCGCACGTGGCATTGTATTCGCTCATACTGGGCAACGAAGATCGAGAGATGATGATTAATGAGATCTGGATACACCACGGATGCTGATTCATACCAGCAAAAATCTTCCATATAAGCGCCCATTTCCGGTTCCTTCCGAGCCTCTTGTAAAAACTGAAACGCTACAGACGCGTATAATTGCCGTTCCTGGTCACGAATTTGCGGTAGCTCTTCAAAATTTTTTTCTGCTACTTTGAGCAATGCCTCACCCGGCCAAGGACCACAAAAACTTATGTTGCAGGCCTTAAAGAAATGATGATATCGCTTCATTGTCGCTGTAAATGTTGGGTTGTACTGTTGCCGCAGCTGTTCAGTACGTCCCATTTGAGTAGAGTCGAAAGTCATAATGACCGCAATATGGAGTCTCCTTTGCGCAATAGTGTAGAATAATTTCATTATTGTAACATTGGAAGACGTAATACCCATACTTGTGATATCATCTCCTGACAATTTTTGCTGCTGGCTTTGAAGTTCGCTTTTCAGTCCAGCCACAATTTTAGGACTGAGTTCCTGATAACTAAGTAGCGAGTTTTCAAGTTCTCTGTGCATCCCCCGCGCAAACCATTCCATTACTTGATAAGAAGCTTGATGATGACCTCTACCATCATCTTCAAAGACCAGCAGAGTAGGTTCTGATTCCGCTTCACAAAGTCGTGATAGATGTAATGAAACACACTGCAGAATTATTTCTTTGAAAAAAGCAATCCACCGCATATAATCTGCGCTTTTGAATTGTCCATTAAAGACGACAAGTCGTGTTTTGCATATTGAAGCCGCCTGCTGCATCAAATCGAGCACTCTGACACCGTAAGCCATCACTACTGAATGTTGACGAAGACCTTCGACAGAAGTTGTTCTCAAAAGTGCTACGAAACGGGCTACATGAATGAAGACGTATTCACATGGCACAAGGGTTGTGAAATGTCCGTCACCAGGTACTTTGGGCCTGATATGTGCTTTGCTGAACATCTCTGCTGAGTTATACTTCTCTAAAGTTGCACTGCCCGGCTGCCAGAGTTGTTTTTGTATCTCTTCTATCAAGGTCCGGTGCTTAGAATGGCAGTCGATACTGCGCGGTGTAATACATTCCTCTCCAATCTCGAAATTTGAGGACGCAACATTGCAGGCATTTTGTAATAGCACCTGGCGTGATTGAGTGTCAAACAAGCGATATCCAAACATCTTGTCTACTTCGTAACACCACTCTGTAGCAACGCGAATTTCATCGAATATTCCTTGTCGGGCGTTTGTTTCACTCTGATCTTCAATCGCTTGAATGCATACACGTCGAATGAGCTGACAATAGTCCTCAACAAAGTATCCTTGTAGGCCGGGGTGAATGGACGAAGACTTCTCTTCACATGTAGAGCGATTTTGAGTAGACACTAGGGATAGTGGCTGAGTATCCGACGTAACTCGGCCGACCTCCGATTTTGATGTAAGTTTTTGAAGGCTGCAAGCTTTACTTGTATGACAATTTACCATTTCAAAAGATGGGTAAACAGAGGGAAAGATACATACACTTGCAAGAGCCACCCTCCTTGCGAATTTCGAAATATAGTTGCCATGTTCAGCCGATACACTTCCTTCCAAATAGTGAGATGTACCAGGTAGAGGAATATAGTCAGAGATGATTTCTGTGCAGATGTCAGACAAATCTTGATCACTCAATTCGGGCATCGCAATATCAACAAACTTATGAGACATTCGATCACGAGCCAGACGTGCATCGCTGATACTCCTTGAGGCAAAAACTTTCAGTCCAGGAACCTCTCCAATATTCCCATAAGTTCTAGAAAGAATAAGCTTTCTCTGATCGATAACCATCCTCACTAATTCGATTGATACATTCATTCGAATGAACTGAGACGATTTACATGACTCATCGTCGGGAAAGCCAGTATGAATGTCATCAAAGAAGAGGAATACAGGCGAGCCACCAGAAATGCAATTTTTCCGATATATTTGGTGGGCATGTGTCATCACAAAGGGCATCATTTGGTATATGAGACCTTCGGCGGTACTTCCTGAGCTCAGCTGTACATGCTGGTATTCAGCCGAGAGATCACTGGGTCTGCGGTCCGGAGCCTCACAAGATAGAGCTGATTGAATGGATGAATGATGCGAAAACTTGCGTGAAGTTAAATACTGGATTCCGAGGCGTGTTTTACCCGATCCGGTTGGACCCGATATAAGAGCTGAGAATTGGAAGTCATCAGACATGACTTGATCTAGAAGGCATAACGCCACTACCGCATTTGAATTTGGCATACGCAAGGACGAGAATTTATCTTTCTTGTACTTCGAGACTAGCAGCCAGAATTTGGAATGCTGTTTCGACACAACCCGGCAGCCAGGAATCAATCTCGAGGATGCTCTGCGATGTCTCACAAGACTTGCTTTCCGATCTGGTGTGTCATCAGACTTTTGGTGCTCGTCTGATTTGATGTAGTCCGAGCTCAGAATGGATTCGAGCCAGTGCAAATAATAGTCAACCCACTCCATCCATATGAGCTTTCCACTTTCTATTTTAAAACCAAAGTTGTAGACAGATTTTTCTTCAGCAATGTTTCCAGCCAAATCCCTCTGTATAAACGATTCCAGTAAGATACCTTTGACCGAGGTAGCAGAGTCAGTCGTTGGTTGCGCGCTTTTTGAGGCAAATTGTCGCAAGAAGGACTGAAACTTTGCTTGTTCTATTCTATCGTACGTGTTCCCAACTCCCCATACCAGTGCCTGAACACAAAATGATGCAATCGAGACTTTACGTTTTAAGCTTGTAAGTGCTGTCCACTCCTTCCATTGATGCCTCAGAAACACTTCGAAAAACTCAAGCGTTTGACGAATGCGACTGAGCGTCCGGAACTTACGATAACACTCTTTTCGAGGATACTGCAAATAAGCCTTTGATGATAGCAAGTTTGCATCTGCAAAGCGCAAGCTCTCTGTCACAACCTCTTTCATCAAATCATCTAGCATGCTAAGCACTTCCGAGGTTGAGCTGTTGAATGTTCCGCTTGCTTCATGCTTTCTTTTCCATGAGAAAAATAGATCATGCCACATAGGAACTTCCTGATCAAAATCTTCTTCTTGAAATAACACATTGACGTATCCGATACTAGAAAGAATAGACGGGCTCAAGTTTGATAGATCCTCCGTCTCGACAATGATGCGAATGAAATCGGGCAAGAGATGGTTTTGCGTGTAAGATTCATCCAGCAGCTCACAGTGTGATTTTTGTACCAGGTTGCCTGTGTACTTTATCAACCATTCGCATAGAGAGGAATCAATCGAGCCATCCAGGGTAAGCCATGTGTGGATACCGTTTCGATGATGCTTCACAACCGCATCCCAAATCATTTGGGCAAACAGCGTCCGGGGATGGTAAACTGCGTCTTGCTCCGAAGACGCTTCAGTTGTGTTCCCCTTTGTATGTATGAATGAATCAAGTCCAGTGAATTGCTTCCATGTAGTTGCTTGATGCATGATAACAACTTGAATTGTAGAAGCAACAAGTCTGTTGTAGTACCATTCATTATTGGATGAAGCTGGTGGTATATAATCGCTGCGGAAATGTTTCTGCCGTGTAAGCGGTGCTCCATTCGCTTTCTCCTGAACTTTCATTCGGTCTTTGACCTCATGAATGCTTTGGGATATTTGATACAATGTGTTGCAAGCTTCTAATAATGTTTTGATAACTCCGCTTTTTCCAGCTTGTATTTCACCACTCACAATCACAATACGACCAAGCTGCAATACTTCGCAGAGTTGCCGAGTTTTTGCGGAGAGAAAGACATCCGATGCTCTGCAAACACTGCTCGTATCAGCATACTTTGTTACTACATCTTCCAGTGAGGATCCGTTCTCCACGACCTCCAACCAATTTGTTGCGGTGTGGGATTTTTCATGGTGGGATGGGAACTTCGTGTACTGGTCTCTCAATGCGATTGAAACGTTTACCGGTTCAAGGCTAATATTGACCACCTCTTGTTCGAAGTCAGGATGAATTTGCTGTAACAATTCCAGTGCTCGTTTCATTACGGTGCTGGAAGCAATGGGACGAAGTATCTCAAACGCCCCTCGAGCCAAACTCAGACTTTCGAGCTTCTGTACTTCAGCCACTCTTGTGCCTTCATTGATCATGATTTGTTTGGTTTCTATAAGCGTTCTTGCTTCCTCTACATGCTTTTGCGCTCGTAGACTATTTTCTTTTTCACGTGTACCAAAAGCGTCCAGGGAAGTATCACGGTACCGAGCAATGATAAGATTTTCCAGCAAAGTCGATTGAAGCTGAATAGCACGTCCTATTATCCGTACGAGAACTTCGAATGGTCTGAAATGCGCTGAACGGTCCGTTCCTGTACCTCGCCCATGACAAGCACAACCTTCCAGCAGATCAGTTTCTAAAGTCTCCATCATTGCCGATAATTTAGGGATTGTAGCTCGAGAAAATCCAAATTCAGCTTTGGTAAGTAGGCTTTCAACCAGAATCTCAAAATCGGGAAGATTTGCTTGAATGCTATGAAAATGTGATCGTGCAATGCCCAACATTCGTTCCATCGTTGTGGATGGAAACCCTTCGCTATTCATGAGCATAATAAACTGAACCCCTCGATGCAAGGAAATTGTCGACCCTGCGAATTCGCAGCTTGGACTTTTGCTTGCAACTTTTTTACTGATTTTTGCGCATAGTTGTACAAAACTAGTGAATCGCGATATTAGGTGTCCTCCTTTCCCCAATTTCTGCGTGTTTTCAACCACGAGCCAAGCTCCAGTTGATGCTGCACCCTTAACAAAGTGCACCAGTTTGTCATACTGGAGCGTAAGGCACTTCGTGCTGCATAGATCTTGGCACGAGAAATTTATCCACAAACGACCACAGAACTTGCTGAGTTCACGTACTAGCGTTGGAATGCCAATACTCGATACTACATCCGATTCAAAACAGCAGTTTCTTCTTAAATGGACAGCGCTTTGAAATAGGGCCAATGAGTACCTCAGCGTTAAAGGCTTGACTGAAAATGACACCGACTCATTTCCAAGATATTCGTATCCATAGAATAAAGACGTCGTATGCATCATGCGAACTGTGAGATCTTCCTTTTCCTCGTAGTAGTATCGTGGTTGTAGAAGCCAAGTAGAGCCCTCAAAAATTTCTATTTCTTTGAGTGTGGCTGCTGTCTCAGTTTTTCCTCCTTTTGTCTTGTTCTCCAGATGATGGGAAACCATGTTTTCCATACTTTGGGCTTCTTTCGATATCCTGATTGAAACATCGTGTAAATGTCTCAAGAGAATGATGATGTCCTCAAATGCTTTTCTGCGATGAGGTCTCTTTTCTAATTTCAAACCATTTGTGATATCACATAATTTTCCACCTAAATCCTCGACCAGATGACTCCAAGCTATCGTGGGTTTTCTCGAAATCCAAGTCTCATTCTGGCTGGCTGGGTCGCTGTTAAGCGCTCGATTGGCGGCTTCCCCTCGAAATGTCCAGAAATGACAAATTGAACACAATACAACTTGCTCCGGCCATGAGATACACCACTTCCTGAATCCTTTTTCATTCAGCTCGTGCATCGCCGCTCGAAGAGATGCATGAATCGCTCGATGCATACTCTTCTCAAGGATCTGTAGCCATTGAGTCACAGGTACATTTTTAGTGGTGATTGGTGATGCTACTGAAAACAATTCGCCCTGTGAGCTCACCATCCCTGTAATTTGCTGTGATTTAGCGTCGAGCTGTAATGAATCTGCCCCTGGAAAGCATGACTTGATTTGCTTACTGTGTTTTCTCACTGATGACACGTTCCCTTCCAAGACGGAGAGTTCCCTCGTTCTAAACTGATCATTGATCACCGATAAATGTGAGAGTAATTCCGTGATTATTAGATCAGAAAGAAAATGAAGTCTTGGGAACAGCTCGCACGTTCTATCGAGTACAATACGCAGCCTTTGGTGAACAGCACCCATCTCTGAACATATCTGGTCAATGGATTCAATGAGTTGGCGTGATTTGACTGAAACATCGCTTCGAGCAATCCTTTCTAGCCTTGAGCCATCGGCATTGCTCCCATCATGAATGTACAACGACTGAGGAGCCGGAACCAGATAGATGCACTGAGGATGAAGACTGATGCCATGAATGATTCCCAAATATGCTTCCCTAACGCTTTCCCATTTAGCACACATAAACACATCATCATCACAAAAAATCCCGGAGAAATACGACTTGCAGTAAAGCGAGCGCAACGACAGCCATTGTCGATTGCACACGCACAGTTTATGAGTCAGGATTTGCAGATTATCGAAAAAGGATATCCATTCCTCGCGGCACTCATTCAGTACCGAGCTATTGCCGAGGCACTGGATCATCTCCAAGCGAATCTGATGATCTTGGATCAGACTCTCGATATCCTTGACACCTGACTCTGACAATATCATGCTGGGCACATCTTCATTAACACCTCGTAAAATTCTGTGTCTCTGTGTGCTGAAAACAAAGCCAACACCCCGCCATTCTAACGTGATTTCTTGTAAAATTCCCTCTAGCTGTTTCTCAAATAAAGCCAATTCACAAATGCGTCCAACTTTACTGATCTGTTCCATGACTCCGTTTTCCATAAGTGTAAGAGGTGTAGATTGCAAAATGTCATCGAAATGCATCCCGAGTAATTCGGTAATTTCATTCCGGTGTCGGGCTTCCATAGATGGATGTAAAAGCATTTTGACTAGCTTGATGATATCTAGAAAGAATCGTGCCTGCTCTAAGATATTCTTCACAGCCTCTACGGCTGACTCGCCCGAACAAGAAACGTGATTGCATTCTGTAAGTGTTGTTACCATCTTGATAAAAATCGACCTGTCGGAATCAGACGCTAATTCATGAAGTGTAGATCGAGACAGACGGCCGGAAAGTTCCTGAAAATCGCGTATCGTCTCCCAGACTTTTTTCAGTGTGCCTGAAGTTTTGAGCAGGTCATCCAAAGTCAGCGATATGGCCCAGTCAATTTGCATCCCAAGAGCTTTCTCCTCTTCCATCAGCATGTAAAGAGTATTTCGATCGTCCAGTAGCCTTTCCTGTATGGCACACGCCTGAATCGCATACATGGACGAATAAATCAAATCACCGGCTCCTGAAAGTGCTGTAATTTGACCAGCGAGCCGCTCTATTCCTTGATTAAACGTCAGCCGGTGATCTTGAAAAGCCGCTTCGAACTTGATCCGTACCAACGCCAAGGATGTGTCAGCCTCATTGACTGCTTTATTGATTTTGGACGGCCATCGGGTCAATTCTTTATATATGGCGAGTACATCCGTCGTGATAGTGTCCTTGTGTGACTGATGATTACTACAAAATGATTCTTCATGGCATTCGAGTATGATAAAATGCAATCTTGTCTGTATTTCTTTGATTCCTGCCTCCAATTCTTGAAGTTTTGTGCTCCTGAGCTCTTTGATGAACACTTCAGCAGTTGGCAACTCAAGCGAACGCTTTGGCACATTTTCAAGTATTTTGCTAATATTTTCATATCCTTCACGTGACGTATAGATTTTCTGAGCTGTCACTTCTTCATAGGCGGACGAGATGCGGTGGAACCACTCAGAAATGATCTCTCGCATTTTCACTTGTACCTCACTGCAGTCCAAGAAGAAAAGATTGAGATAAAATACCGACTTCGACAAATCTGTGAGACGAGCGGCAGCAACATTTAATTTTTGTATCGCTTCTCGGCATACATCTGTATCACATGCTGCTTGCTGGGGATCGTTGAGTGCCTCGCGTAGCGCGGGATTCTGGTACAATGCGAGTATTTTTGTATGTCGTTGACAGACATTTTCCAGAAATACGACATGTTTCTCGCAAACTCGTCGTATTTCATTGATAGCTTTTGAATGATCATTGTATATTCGATCAGGCTGCCACGGAAATGAAGACTTGTTACATCCTTTGGCTGTGATTGGATCCCTCAGGCTTGGTATGCTTTGAAAGATGCTTATTGCAAGCTGAAATGTTTCGACAAGATAATCACTTATATCCTCGTGATCGATGCACAATCGAACTTGAACTCCATCCAGTTCCAAAGCCACCAAAAATCCCGTCAATGGCGCTGAGTCATATGAGAAGTGGTCTTCGGAGTTTGACCCGACAATTGTCCCCGATAGGTCAGCTTCATAGTCAAAACGGCTTAAGAATCGAAGAAATGCCTCAATCGATCTGCTTGTGATCCTCTGAACTTGTAGTACCATGAGAACTGTCATTGATGCAAGTGCACGCTCATATTCATAGTGAAGTGAACGAGGTGACTTTGGGTGTTGTAAATTTAAACCATAGAGCAATTGTGCAGCCTGAGAATGCCAAGAATTCATATATCTTTCTTTCGCTTGCTTTGCGTGATCAATCTGCTGCGTTTTGAAATCGACAAGATTCAAAGACCATGCGCCTTGTGACCCAGAATCACACGAGTGATAACTCGAGAGGGTCTCTACAGATGGTAGAATGAATATCTCGATTGAGTCTAGTATAGCGTTTGACATTTGCAGAACAGCATTCGCTTCAGAACTCGACAGTATCCATGGTAAGGTCGTCAGTGAACGAGAAGAAATAATTTCTTTCGTCATACAGTCAGTGTGTTCGAATCCAAAAATGGGTGCTTTGGTTGATGGAGTGGAGGCCAAAGCCTTCAAATCTGACAAGCAACCGTATTCATCTCCGTTTACATCATTCCAGACAAACTTGCTTGGAAGCACCATTGATATTGGAGCACCCTGATAAATTTGAAGCCGCATTTTTGTTGCATCACGCAGTAGTATATAATTGAGAACAGCTTTTCGTGTACTGCGAATGTATCTTCTCGCGAGCTCTTCCTTCAACGTCAAAACAGACTGCTCAGTGGGATATTGAGAGTGATAAGGTGATGCGTTGAACTGCCTCTTTGAGGCTTGAAAAATACGATCGATAAAGTCGCATGAGGGAGGTGAAATTTGCCACTGTAGATGATTACGCTCATCGGGCTCGTCCAGGTACTTGAAATATTTTCTCTCCGAAGCTTCAATTTTATCAACTTCCACCGCTGTATGGCGCTCATTTACATCTCCATGATCTACCACGTGATTTTGCAGAGTAATTCCCATCGCTGTTGAGCCTCTATTAATGCATAGTAACATAGCAGTGGGTGTGTAATTGGCTCCTATTCTATTAGACGAAGCCAACGCTATATGAATGTCTGGTTCTACGCATAATGTCTGTCCCATACAATCAAACAGAGGAACAAGCTCGCATGAAGATTCGTCGCGTGTTGAACTTCGTATGCTCGACGTATGCTGCTTCTTGATAATTTCACAATTCCGGTTGATTTTTATTTGCCGGGGTGATTCTTTTCGTTGGAGTTCGAAGTCTTTGGGTCTTCTTGTATGATTTCGAAGCGTTGAATCTTGTGAAACACTGGCATGATCGATTGCTGATGGTCGAGACGGAAATCGAACGGCAAGATCGCAGGTATCGGTTCTAGATCGTAAAGTTAGATCATCCATTTTGCAATAACGAACAAGTGCATACTCTGTCAACGGATCGTTATCGGCAAGATCCAGACCCTGCACCTGCAGCCACAAGATTCTTAACAGATGACGAACAAAATCGACAGCCTGCAGTCCAGTACCTTTTTTTGCTTCATGTGCCGTGATATTTTCTTATTCTTGCAACAAATGATGCCACTACCAATATCCAGCTCAATCTGCTTGCCAAAAAGCAATAAGAATAGTATGCATAACCCTTGCTTTGCCTACCTTGCTATGATGACCTAATGCAGCCCCCAGCCTCTGCAGTAACATATCTAGCCAAAATTTCGCTTGTCGATCTGATCCAAAAGCACAACATGCAGACATCTCAACATAATCAAACAAAAGCAGATCTGCATCATGCCCCTTTTGATGCTCGAAAATGATTTCGGGCGTTTTCTGGGTAGAGCAAACAGGAAATATCGCTCGTTCAACTGCCACAGAATATCTTTTCAAAAATGCTTGCTCGGGCTCAAAAGTCAATATGTCTCCACGTTGTTGCGTAATAGTGCCAAAGCCTGGAATGGAGGCTGGCGCATCCATGGCTAACTACTAATTGTTGTGCTCAAAGATCATTATGAAAAAAGCCTCCAACCCCTCTACCTGCGCTCGAACCCAATCGGAAAGAAAATTCCAAGCAGTTAAAAGTGCTTGCGAATCGGAGACATGGACCAGTGATGTCAATCGATCGTTCGTCAGCGGCAAAGAAATGGTATTGGAGTGAGAACCCAGACCGTGATCCTCACCCTGATTGGCACAATCTTG
The DNA here is from genome assembly GCA_902706625.1 of Albugo laibachii. Lineage (NCBI taxonomy): Eukaryota > Oomycota > Peronosporomycetes > Albuginales > Albuginaceae > Albugo > Albugo laibachii. Next base: position 49,463 of record CACSLJ010000179.1, read on the forward strand.
ATCAAAGGAGAATAATCCATCGTTTTGGTCGTAGAAAATCTGCTTCTCTGTCACAGTTTGCATATGGTTAGGACGCTCCATTCTTAAGGGCTTATCGAATGGTCGAATTTGATTGCAGAGGTGAGGATGACGGGTAATTTTAGAACGGACGAAGAGTAATTCTAAAGATGGAACAAAACCTCAACAAATTCACATGGATTGTCTTAACGAAAACGAGTCAATCTTTACGCTGCACGGACTTGGCATGGATTTTGTACTACAGTGTACCGGTATTAACGTAGCTACTGGGAGTAGATACGTTGATTGATACATGCATTATCAGCTCGTCCGACGAACTGTACTGCTTTTCACGCTCATTTTCCTTTCACGAAAGGCATTTCGTTATCTCACCATATTGCTGAGATCTCTCTCTTCTTCCAAAGTTGTGTCAAAATCGTCTCTTCTTTCACGTCCGAATGCCGCATCGTTACCCACTCAGCATCTAAGCACGTTCCTTCACCACATCGCTGCACGAAAAATTCAGCACGTATGGATGGCACCGTCATTTATTTGTGTGAAACCCATCGATTCAGCCGTACAGACAGCTTACAAGTACGTTTATCGTCTTATGCGAAAAAAAAGTCGATTTTTGATCTCACAATATGAATACTTTGTAGGGTTCTCATCCCCACGCAATTAAACCCTTGGAGCCTCTATCAGCTGATGATTCAGTCCAACATCTCATTTGAAGTCTTTCGGCCTTCACCGAAGCGTTTGGGCTCCATTTTGCTGGCGCTTTTTCCTTTTCTGTGAGTCTGCAATTGTGAGTTTGAAATGAGAATCTCTTCAAATGTGCTTGCATAGATATCTCATGTTTACCTATCGCATGCTCAAGACTATTCTCCCTGGGTCCGGATCCGATGGTGTCGGAAAGAATGGACGGGATAAACGCTTTCTGAAGCAGAAAAGCTCAAAATGGTGGGCTTTCTGGAACAATTGTAAAAATCGCACAAGTTTGGGCATCGATACACACGAAATTCAAGCGGACGAGGACCAGAATGACGTCAGACAAACGAGCGTCAGCTTCCAAGATATCGGAGGGATCGATGACGCACGTAAAGAATTGGAAGAAATCGTCGATTTCTTGCATAATCCTGGTCGATATCAAGCCATCGGCGCGCGAGTACCCAGAGGAATTTTACTTTGCGGGCCATCTGGGACTGGAAAAACGTTGTTGGCTCGAGCGTTGGCGGCAGAAGCGAATATTGCATTCCTGTTTTGCTCCGCTTCAGATTTTGTCGAGATGCTTGTTGGACGAGGTGCTGCGAGGGTAAGAGACTTGTTCACACAAGCGGCATCGTACGAACGCTGTATCATCTTTATCGATGAAATTGACGCGTTGGCGAAAGCAAGGGGTGGAATCAATTCAAATGATGAGCGTGAGCAAACACTGAATCAGCTGCTGACAGAAATGGACGGGTTTGCGGGAAGCGAATCGAACAGAGTCATTGTGATTGGGGCTACAAATCGCCCGCAAGTGCTTGATCCAGCGTTATGTCGTCCAGGAAGATTTGATCGCCACGTATACGTGGGTCTACCAGACCAAAAAGGCCGATTGGACATTCTGAGGCTCCATACACGGCGTGTGAAGCTAGGTGACGATGTGGATCTGATTTGTGTCGCTGAAAAGTGCGGGATCATGGGACAACAAAGTGGTGCAGAATTAGCAAATTTGGTCAATGAAGCTGCTTTATTAGCTGTCCGTCATGGACATGCGTGTGTTCGTCAAGAACATTTCGACTTGGCCCTTTCCAGGGCTCATGAAGCAGCAAGTAGATGAATCGTAGACACTTTTCCCACGAATGCAGATTGATGCTGGAGATATGATAACGATGCATTGCAAAACTGGGCATTTTGACGTTAAATATCACAAGGAGCTGATTGGGATTGCTATGCCACCACCAGGCTTTAACAGCAGAATCATGCCAGCTGGACACCATAAAAGCTCTTTTTCGTGCGATATCGCCTTATATGTGACCCCGGAGTGTCTGTAAAGTATCTCCAGGAGCTTTCCAGTGATTACATCCCCGACATAGATCGCTTCCTCTTCGGAACCCCATATCAGAAACGCTTTGCGTGGTCAGAAGGAGGCCCACACGAGCTTTTTCGCACTGTTTGATGACCTTTAAAGCGCTGGACAGTCGGGATTCTTGCCATTGATGACGTGAATTGGTTGACAGCTCTGAATATTCGCTTGTTGATAGCCCAGCTGCGGTGGACAAATTCCGAATCGTTTCTTTTTGCGGCGCTGTAGTAGACATTTGCAGGTAAGAACGAGGCGTGTGGAGCATGCGTGAATCCAAAGAGGGTTGCTGTTATTACGAAAGCCGCTGATAAGAAGGAAGCTACCGGATACCACTAAGAGGCCATTCACCGAGCGTCTGGCCAAGCGTGTGCATGCACACCTGCTGGAATGGACCTAAATCGAATGATGCATATTAGGACCCACCAAGTATCAAGTTTGCATGACGAACGCATGGAGCGTCACATACGGAGGCAGCATACCCACGGATAGTCTTCACCATTGTATAAATGCTGATATTGGTAAATGGAAGTACTCAGACGCAATGATATCTCTCGATTTTCATGACAAAATTGATATTCCAATGCCATGTCGATTGACGAATAGATATGGTTGGAGGCCTGAGATCTGAAGGTGGATTGGACGATACTGAGAGTACTCAGCGACCTCGCAGAGAGAAATTGAAAGAATGGATGAAATCGACGTTGATAAAGTCAAAGAGATGGAAGAGAACGATGTCCCGATTCGACAATAATAGTGTGGAATCTAACACCGATAAGTCGACAATTTAAAAGCATTTCAAGCGTTTTAGTTCATCATTGTGTAATGATGTTACACTTAGCCCTAAGGACGGCGTCAGCGCATACGAAAGACCATTAGCCAGAAATTGTATGCGTGCACTTAGCTGAATGATCACAAAGGGACCCACAACTTGCGTGAAGCTTGAGGGTTCGGACAAGACCTGACTGTATTTAAATTATTTGAATACCGTCTGGACGATAGAAGCGATCTAGACGGTTCTTATATGAGGAAATAATATCACTCACAATGGAAGTCGGCAGCAACACAACGGCAGCTTTATCCAATCACACCGAAACAAAGGGAAATGATAATGATCATGAGCCAATTGAATCACAACATACAGAAACAGACTCTGAAGAAAGAGAAACCTCAGAAGTCAAGCGAGTGAAAACAGCAGCAAACTCACCAAACATTCACTCAACGTAATCGAA
>CACSLJ010000180.1:0-52563 GCA_902706625.1 Albugo laibachii
TGGTCCATCACCGTATCCATCTCCGGTTCCATCGTCACCGCCAACTTCAACTCCTCCATCTGGAAATCCTCCGATGAAAACTCCTCCAGCAGGAAATCCTCCAATGAATCCTCCTCCAACTTCACCTCATCCTCCACCTCAAACAACGCCTGACAGTGGTACTCCAGGCTATACACCACCTTCAACAACACCTTACCCACCTCCTGGAAGTGATTCATTTCCTCCCCCAGTTCCGGTACCTCAATCTACACAGAAACCATCACCGACTCCACAAGCAACACCATATTCCAATCAGTATGCTTCACCCACACTAGCTCTTCAGCCGACACCATCAACTGATCATGACGATAAAAATGCTCCCGACTATCCTGACGAATCTCTTGAACCATCATCTGAGACGAATCCAACACCAGAGCCTGTCCCTGGAACTCCATCTTATCTCAATCCGTATGCTTCTCCCCAGCCAACTCCTGCACCAACTCCTGCAGTGACTCTCAAACCAATTGACGAAACACCACCCTATTCGAGTCCATACGCTTCACCCCAGCCAGCTACTGAGCCGACACCATCTCCTAGCGGTCGTCCTTCTCCATCTCCTTCACCCAGCGGTCGTCCCTCTCCGATACCAACCGCTCAGCCAACTCCACCACCAACTTCTCTTCCAGAACAGAACAGCACTATCGCTCCTACTCCACGTCCAACCAGCAGAGTATCTACTCCGTATGTGACTCCCAGGCCCACTTCTAAGCAAGAAGCGGCTGATTCGTACCAATATGGGAATACCATCAGGCCAAGCAAAGCGACTCAGAGCAGCACAGTGTCAACACGCTCCAAGGGAACGTATTCCAGCTCAAAACAACTTTCTGCCGGTGCGATCGTCGGAATTGTTATTGGGTGTGTCGCTGGAGCGTTACTCATTCTAGCTGTCGCTATAAAATGGCACCAGCACGCGGCTCGACAGCGGGAAGCAAAAATGCTTGGTGAGCTCAATGATCACGGCACATCAGTTACCGATTACGCTGCGATGTGATACATTCATTATCGCAATGAGTAATTTCTGAATATTTTCCTTTTTCATAATTCTTTAGATGAGATCTACGCTTCGGTACAATTAGTTCCAGCTATCCATATTTCCGTCAATCGATCACAAGCGCAAATTGAAAATAAGTGTGGTCTATACTTTGTCCGAGGACGTGTTTAATATAGCGGAATGGCGCAGAGTTCCGCAGACTTTGTATTGTGAGTGCGGCAGTTGGTGTAGTTGAATCAAAATAGTTGTTGATTGTCGCAACACTGTACGTGATTGGGCATGGTCGAATCTTGTCAAGAAACTGATGTTGCACACAGTGAATTGAAGTATCTGTTTTGCCAATACTGCAAGAATCGAACAAATGAGACGAGCTCAACATTTGATAGACGAACATAAACTGTGCGAGGAGATGTATCCACTAGCCAATAGATGAAACTGCTGTAATTTTATTGCGATTTGAAACCTCGAGTCACGTACCAATACAATGTGAGCGCAGCATCAGAGGCGAATAAAAACGTCAATAAAAGCGCAATTGCGTTTTAGCATCACTCCCCTTCTCAGCAGCAATCATTAACTATTTCTCTTTTATATTACCCGTTCAGTACAGTCAAATGCGTGGTCTGATAACAATCAGACAGGAATTTACCGTCTACTCACTTCGCTTTCTGAATAATGTCTGACGAAACGAGTTTCTAACACCATTGAAGTTCCGCTAGTAAAAGGATAAACGCACCTCTTATTTGGAATCAATATCATGAGAAGAAGATGAGCATCAATAACGTGAATTTGTGACCACACAGCGAGTTGCAAATGCTGGCGCACTAAATCACATATATTGGGTCTGCGGGCGTAAAACATATACCAAATCGTTATAATACATCTCTTGGTTTATCGTAATATCAGACAAGGAAGCGCAAGGAGCTTAAAAGCCAAGTAGGTGTGATAAAACGACTGTGGACTTGAATCCACGTGGGCTTTACAGAGCGTACCGAAAAGGCTGTGCTTTGTCGTGTTCGAGAAATCGCACCGCATCGAAATTTACTCAATGCTTCCAATTCAGAATATATTGCATCTATGCGAGCCAACAACGAGCCTATCTACTCGATCCATTGATAATACAGCAATTTCGTCAAGTCAGTGCAAAGGCTGGGGCAACCGGGAGGGATTTTTGGCACGCATACTTCCAATAGCACTTTTACATGCAACTCTGGTGTTGCCCCTTTTTATTGCGAATGCTTTTGCAGGCTGAACGTCAGTGTCATGTGTCGGAGTAATTACGACAACTTTTATATCTTCTTTGTACCAGAATTTCTAGAAATTGGAAGGCTTCATAGTACTGAGATTCATTAACGATCATCAGCGAGTTTTGTCTTTTCTTTTCAGCAGCTAAACGCTTCGATTGAAATTTGGCAATTTTGCTCTATTTTGATCGTACTTTGAACACAAACTACCTGCAATTTGTGTTTATATAGCCATATCGATGGAGACTCCGTGATGAAGCGCGTTGTAAAGATGGGTTGCAGCTCTGACCAACAGCATTCACGAAAGCGGACGTACCTTCCACGCAATTCAGTCTTTCAATATCTAGCTCCACGGAATTCCGCAATGTTGTTGTGTATTCAGTGAATTAGAGACTTGTCTCTGTGGACCCAGACGATGGCTATGCCCTGGATGAAGATCTCGGCCTTGGTATGGTGATCGACACCAAAGTTCGATCCTTACCTGCAGCTCGTTTGCTCGAGCTTCTGATTCTTCTCTTGTACTGGTCAAAGGCGACATCACGATCACCAGGACTCCCAGGCATCTGTGCGTTTCCGGCAAGAATCGTTGCTTATTGCTATCGATTGAGTCGGCTTGTGAATTTCTGGACTTGTCCTCTTTTTCCCTGTGAAGAGATTTTTTTGCAGTGAAATAGTACCTTCCGCTGTCTGACAACTAGCTAGATTCGCGCTGTAAGCGCTCGCGTAAAGAGTGGTCGCGGATGGCGTTCACTTCCTCGATTAGAATGGAGAGAACTTGAGCTAAGATAACCAGGCATGAGTATAAAATTCAAAGCCTTGCACATTTTGCATCATCTTCCACCGCTTTTCTAGCCACGGGTTTGTTGTTCTAATTCTCCCTTGAAGACTTGATTCAATAACAGTTGCTTTCGAATGAGTGGCCCACTTTTCTGCTTTGTTGCTCTGAAAACTCTTTGAATACAGCAACTCGTGTGCCGCAGAAACCCGATTCCATCAAATGTGTCCATTGTTGAATTCTTATATCGACTTGATTTTGCGTTGTTAGATTAACAAAGGTCTTGAAATGTCCGTGATTACTTGTACAAAATTCATCTGATAAGTATTCGTTGGGTGCATTTTCCGACTCGAACATCTGTATCGAGAGTCACGATGGAAAGATAACGTTTCGGCGAAATATGCGTGACTTTCACCCAATACAGTCTGGATCCAAAGTTTGATTCGAGCAAACGAATCTGTGGTGTACCGACCAAGCAATCGTGATAGGATGGGGGATCATTTCCTTCTTGTACGATCACAGCAAAAAGCCCGATGTTGTAGACTCCTGATTTGCTTGGACGGCGTTTTTTTTTGAAATCATCAATAAGAAAGTTCATGAGATAACTGTGAAGGTATACATTTCACTAAAAACAAATTAAGCTTTTGGCACACTGTGCAACACTCCAGATGCCCACCAACGCGCACTGAGCTCTGCGCTGATCATTTCAACTGTAAGGTTTCTTCTTTGCGTCTCAGCGCAAAGTTCAATAGCCACGCGATACGACTTTGTGGCAGCAATGCAACCGGTATGATGTAAAACATGCATCCTGAGCGAGTTCTCACCGTAGTACATCTAGTACACGTTGCATGTTCTGGGTTAATGGGTGAATAAACGGTGCAGAATTAGAGCTCTCATCGTGGCGTGAAATCAGATTTGGACTAACAAGATGGCTTCGGTTACTTTCCCCCAAGTACTGCTGATCATGCAATGGGAAAGCTATAACTCCTTATGGTACAAAACATGTCATTTCTACCTGGACACCCGCCGCTACTCTTTATAGATCCAAACGGTAAAGGGTTCTCCTTGAAGAGTAAATCTTTGGCAAAATGCCGTCCGACTCGAGTCCAAGGGCGTGGCAGAAATCAACGTAGAGGAGTGGCCGACAGCGCGCAAAACATAATGCCAAGCCAGCCAACTTTTAAAGCCTAACTCTTGTTAAAGAAGACGACTGCCGAACGCGGCCATTTGACATTACACAGACGATTACATTGAGAAATTTTGGGCAGCAGCCAGGCGACGGACACGGGAAAGTTGCGACTACACTTCTCTGGGTTTGTGCATAGCAGACTCGCGTGATCTCGAAGATGCCTTTTCCTTCTATCAGTGTTCGGATAAGAAAAAAGACCGCTTCATACATGAGTAATTCCACTTCCACACTACGGCACAGAGGGAAGAGAGCATAAAATTTAGCAGAAATAATATTACAATCTATTAGGATGGAGAGTTTAGAAGACTTAAGGAGAGCTTCGTGACTTGACAGAGGCGTAACATATAACTTGAATGTAAGGAAAGGAAGGAGCGAAGTTGGACGGAGTAGAATAGGGCAGATAAGGGGTTTGGCATACGTTTCGGTGATCCGCACGGAGAGAAAGAGGATTCAAAGTATTGAAACAACAACGAGGGTGGGTGGGTGAAAATAACAAAACCCTGTTCTAATTTAAATGTCGTAAATAAATGGATTATCCTTTCAGATTCGAACAAGTGCTTATAGGCACCAAATCTATCGAATCTTAAAACGTAATCTCTATCGTATTCCTGTCTTTGGATCCGCAAAGATGCAACATGATACACGAGTGAGGGAGATATATCACATTGTCTGCATGGAAAGACTGCGCAGACCTTATGACCCGAAATGGCCACAAAGTATTAGGTACTGTATCATGAGATAATCTGCAAAATTACACCTCGAACACAAACTTTTGACGAAAGGATTACGGCATATCGGTTTAAACTCATCTTCATTAATAGCTGATACATCAGTAGACGAGCAGAATCGGTGGATGGGGCCCTGTCACACAAAATAGAATACCTTGTTAATGATTCACTACTTCAGCTAACTCGATCTACAGACAGCTACACCATGACTCTGCGACAATTCCAACTAGATGCTTAATTTATTACACATCCATAAGTTTATTATAACTGAGAGCCACGTGAGCGACAACACTTCTGATCATTCCTATAAACCCGGTACCGATATCAGCGTCACCCTAGGAAAGTAGATGTAACTGCCTCGAGACCAGTTTATGCAATTATCGAAGCTATTTTAATACCGGAAGACGAAGTGAAACGACAGACTACATTCGGTGTGTATCAAAGGTTGCCGAATGGTGAAGAATGAGAAAGAACGGACGAGAAGCCGTGTCTTGGAAAAACTGGCGGAAAGAAACGGAAGCCGTCGTCCAGTGTACTGGTCCGATAGTAGTAAAGAACCGCAGTCAAAGTGTAAGTATAGTGGAGAATGGAAAGATGGAAAACGGCATGGCTATGGTGTGTTAATCTTTTCGAATGGAGATAAATACGAAGGTGAATGGGAAAGAAATCTTCGACAAGGAAACGGATCGTTCTGGGAAAGCGGGAATCATAAATTGCATCAGAAATACACTGGCGAGTGGAAGCGCGATAGAATGCATGGATTTGGTGTGTTTTACTATCCACAAAGGGAAAAATACGAGGGCTACTGGCGTCATGATAAACGCCACGGTATTGGTAGAATGGAATACAGCGACCATGTGAGCTCTCATACATCCAAAGCAGACGTTGCGACGATATACGATGGAGCATGGTATGATGATCAGAGAAGTGGCCAAGGTGTTCACTTTCTACGTAAGAGAAATCTTTTATCTCGCTGTAGGCAGTTGTTACAATATTTCATTCCATACAGCGTATGGGGATAGATATCATGGAAGCTGGAATGCGGATAAAAAAGAAGGATCAGGGAAGTATTACTATAAAACAACAAATCGAATTTACGTCGGCGAATGGATAGATGGAACACCTAAATGTGGGACATATGAAAACGGAACCGATGACACGAAAATTTCAACACCAACTTGCTCATCCAAGCTTCCTAAACTGGAGCTGGTGGACTCGCAGCGCATTTTGTGCGAAAGTGTAAAGCAAATACGTCGGGAGCGATCTGGTGACCGTATCTCAGTGTGTGGACACGATGAAAAGCTGCTAACTCTTAACACGCTTGCTCACAACGAATCTGTTCAGCTTCCGGAAGAATTGTTCGATAGGAGCACACTTGATCGACTGAACGATAGTTTTTCAAGAATCCAAGTGTCCGAAACGAAGAACGGAATTGGGGCTAAACAACTCAAGCAGCTAGCTCAATCCATTGACATGCAATTTGATACATACAGAGCAAATGAACTGATGGATGATGTCGGGATCACGGACGACACTTTACTCACGTTTCCCGAATGCGTGGAAATGTTGTCCCTAATAACCGGAATTTGACGCATGCTTTCTAGATTACGCATTGTTTTCACCAGATGAGGAATTTTAGTCGACAAATGGTCCAGGTAGTAGATATAGTTCAAATGAGAAAAATATAATTTCTAGAAGTTTGGAATGGTAGACAAGAGTTTGCCGTACCCGCTTTGCAGATGTAGATGAAATCCGGCGTGGAAATCCAATCGCATTTCTGACATAATCATAATGAGAGTCATGACAATCAGAATTTCAGTATGAAAAAACAGTTATGTAATTTACAAGGAGACCCGCCGGCTCAAGAGAGAGCTGTCCTGCTCGGCGGAGCTTTGTGTACCTCTTCAGCGTGATAGCTGGGATCTTGGTGTCGCGAGACACTGCGGCAATCTTCTCTCCTGCCACTATGCGGGTCACAGCTGCCTCGCACTCTTAGGCTACCGGGTATGCTGAGATTACGTCATACTGTCGATAAAATTTTATGCACATAGATATTGCTTTAGGAAGCCGCTAAGGCCACAGTCCAAACTACTGAACACGGGATTACACATATAATTACTCGTACTACATATCTGTGTAAGATCAAATACAAACCTTTGCCTAAGCAGTTACCAATATGCATGTTGCTGGCATGAACGTTGAGCAGCAAAAAACGGGCGTTTTTCTGTTGAAACGTCCATGGAGAGGAATATGAACACCAAAGCCGCTTTGAAGACCTATACAATTGGTACTAAGTCTTCGAAAAAGCTACGAGACGGACGACAAGTCGTTCACTACGAATATGATCGTGAAGGCGTAGATCAAAATCGTCAGGGAATTTCAGAAGAAGCAAGAATGCGATAGGGTATAGGAAGCGTTGTTGTTGATTGTCCTTTCAGAGGAATTGGATGACAAAAAAAGGTAAAGCTTCGAGCCATAATTTTAAGCGTTCCCGGAACTTGCAACGAGCATAAACACGAGTCTTCCGCGTCCAAGAACGATCATCCAATCCACATGCGCATTTAGAGAGTCATCAGAAGAAATTACTGGATTATTTCAGTCTGGTCTGAATGCGAGAAAGAGATCCGGAATTAGAATTTGGAGCAAAAGCTCTGGAATTTGAAACTGAAGCATGCATCATGAAACTCGATGAATGAACTCCAATGGATACATTGTTTACAACATTCATAAACTATGGATTCGAAATAGATGTTCAGAAAGATACTCATGGAAACATCACACATGTGTTCTGCTCATCCAAAAAATGTTGAGCTCTTGCGGAACAATTGCGATGTATTATTGGTTGATTGCACGTAAAAGTCAAGCAAGACGCAATTTCGTTTGCTCCACGTCGTTGAAATGCGATGCTCTGTTTCACGTTCTTGGTAGGTTATGTTATCATAAAAAAGGATAACAACTCCTACATCGTTTCCATCAACTTTATCCGAAGATTGTTTCAATATAATCATCTTCCTCAACTATTCGGCATCGATCGTGAGCTTGCTCTTATGGACGCTCTACAGATCATATTTGCTTTGGCATCCATCCTGTTGTGCACTTAGCATATTGAGAAGAATGTTGTCGCCAGATACAAGCCTCACTTTGCAGGAAGGAACAATGAGAAGTGGAAAGAATTCTCTAATGGCAGGATAAGTGTAATGCGCTATTTGCCGTTCAAGATTGGGTACTTTCATCAATATATATACATCGTTGTTTTGTAGGTGACACCAAAGTGCCAAATCAGATTCTTCCAGGCCAGAAAAAACTCTCCCTTTTGGGGATCAATCCATGTCTAGTCTATTACTCCCTCTGTTTCACTGTTTTTGTCCAGTTTCACAATGTTTGTCCATTTGGGCAAGGTAAATTCATAGAGGCAAGCATCGAAAATGTGTTATATCGCGAATCCTCATTACTGTTTAAAATGATACATTTGATTGTATTCAATTATAACGGTAAACCATTTAAAGAGGTAGATTTGCATTTTTTGAGCTGAATGAAGCGTCAATTTTGCGGAGCAAGTATGATTTGTTCAAGGTGATTCAGTGTCCCAGGCACAGATACTTTAGCTCATCGTGTTTCAAGCTTTCGTTTAAGCCCGCAAATGTGAAAATTGGCGGCTGGCTACGCTTTGCAATGGCCGTCGGCGTAAGCCCCTTCGAAACTGATGTTTTTTTATCAGTCGATTACTCGGCTTTATATAGCTCGGTGAATGCATGAACAAAATTGGTGGAAAGTGCGCAAAATGAGCTTTATTTTGCGGTGTAGTAGCTAATCAGGCTATAAAAATTGATTTTGTTTTGACTTATTTACCCAAATATGGACAATCACAGTGAAAAAGAGGGAGTAAAAGGTTCCAGATCGCGCGTTTACCACAAACCGGTAAAGTAGCAAATGAAAATACTGCCTTTTGCGCAGCCGACATCACTTGGAGGTATATTTCAAGATTTTAACCGGAAGATCTCTTACTACTCTCTCAGTAAAATTTTGAGAAGGTGACATTTAAACTTCTCACATTCTCAATTAAATCACTAAATTATATGTTGACAGATGGAAAAAGCACGAAGTCCCGTAAGTATCGACGCAAAGCAATGTGATTTCAATTTCATCACTACCACGGGAATCCCTTGCGAGAATCAGCTGCGACCTATCATTGCATAAGGAAGAGACCCAAACTAAATAATTTCCAAGCTCACTGGCACCTCCATTAGCTCCGCTCAGCACAACTTCACGCTGCAGATCACCCATATAGTGCTTTACCAGCCCTTTTTGAAATGATACGATACAATTTCAGCAACTTCCATTGACAACAGAAAAAGGCTTTTGTGCTCGAACTTCGAAATATCGCAGGTATATTTTGTGTTTATTTTCTTTCTCTGTATTTTAGCATATATGTATATTGCTCATCTCATTTAGCAAAAGTACAAGCTCTCAAAGAACCGAAAGTTGCTCGGAACACGACGAGACCCATCTCATTTTGAGTACGTGGAGAGGACGCTTACAAAGAAGTGGAAGTTGCCAAACTTCGGAGTTTGTATGCAAGTAGGACACCGACGTAGTTCTAGCGCATGTTCTTTCAATGTTCAAGTCGAACCTAATCCTTGAATCGTAAGGTAAGAAAAGTATTTTCAGCAAAAACTATCATTTCAATCGGTCTTTATTCATCTAAACCATACCTCAGTTTGTACCCTAAACGGCGACTTGAAAGACCTAAGTCGTGAGCAATTGTTACAAACTGGAGCATCACTTTTCGTGTGACGAGGTAATTACTACTAGCTGAGCTAGTTGCTACAAACTGCGCACGTACTACAGCAAACTGGACATAAAGCCAGTTTGAGAAAGTATACATTTCAACGTTGCCCATCCTGTATAGCTAAATAGATACAGAGGGTGCGCTGTACGCCCAGTTGTCATAAAATCTAAGTCCTACAGACCCCTTACTAAAAAATTCAAGTCCAAAACACTCAGCAAGCAGGGAAGATGGCCAACAAAGCATCAAAACGTGTTCGTATGGTATGCATTGTATTCCACAGAGTGTTATAGTAAGGCAAAAAAATATGTTGCATTAGATGTCATAATCTGGAAGGCACATGCATAGATAGCGATAGCGTAATTACTATAAAGTATGTCTGTACACACGGTCAACGCGCAGCGCAAGAATTGTTTCCTCGGCAAATAGCAGGAGAAACACGCCACAGTTGTAGTTATCACGCTGAATTCCACTCTTTGCCTCGCACGCGTGCACCCTAGCCGACATCCGTAGTGCTCAGTTTCAAGCCGAGAAAACCCAAGTGCCACCTTCTTGCCACGAGGGTATAGCTGGATACCATGGTGTCGTAGCATAGAATATGCTGTCGTTTTACATGGACGACAATGCCGCAAGAGTAGTCGTTTCTGAGGTTGAGAGACACGATCACATGCGTTGCAACGTTGTTGTCAAACACCCAACGAAACATCTCTGTGAACTTCGACATCGCTAGACACGATTTCTTGAATGGTCAGCGGTTCTGGTTACTCTAGTATTTGCGTCTCTATAGGTAAACTGGGGATTTGTTGTGCAACAGTCTTGCTACTAGCCTGGGAGATTGCAGTTTGAAGCTGTGAATTCTCGAAGATGACACTCATGCTCTCACTTGTTGGGTGCAGTCCCTACCGGATGAGGGTAATCTCCGTCGTGAGAAACGGTAGCACGTACATTTTCAATCTACATATTGCCTACTATGTCATTAGTTGGGCCTTAATTGTGGTCTAGCGTTTGTGATCGTTTTCTTCTGTATGTGATCGATAAGGTCGCCTTCTGGATTGGAACTCTGAATTTGTTGCGAGATGAACTCGACGCTCAAATAGCTGGTGCTGTTAATTGACTTGAGTGCTCGTACGAGGTCTTGGTGGCAGCGATTTTGTAAACTGATTCGACGTCGGCCAGCTTCGACGGCGCGTCCTGGAACTATCTCATGCCGTACTCGCACATTGCTTGGAAGATTCACGTTGCAATCTCGTTCGGCTTGAAACTTGTGGTTCTTGCCATGCAGTGTTTTTTGGCGCGGGAGAACCGGTCCTTCTGTTTATAGTACCACAGGTGGAATATCCACCGTATCCGAAGCGCGCACAGCAGATAGCAGCTATATCGGGCTCAGCATATGCGTCGAGATGACGATCTCGGCCCTAATGCTCTTTCTGATGTAAAATACATGGCGACAAGGTAGCCATAAACATACAAGAGGGAGACGTCCAGCAAGTTCGTCGACCGTGTCCTTCATGTTCGGGTCGTCTTTTTGGTCTTCATCCGCGTTGACGTTCTTGATAAAAACATTTTGGCCACGCCCTCGTAGAACGGGTACTTTGCAAACGTTACCGCAAATGCGTACTCCTTGTATATCAGGCTGCAGACGTTCTCAACGATACCCGTTCTATCTCTGTATCGTATGTGGCGTTTCTCACAGCAGAAAGCATGTACGGACGAGCCTCATAGTCCCATTATAGAATTCTATGGTAATACAAAATGCGTGCGATGCACCCATTGAAGGTCATGAACGCATCCACAGAGTCCTTCAAATGATTCCACGAAGCTTCCAACCGATCGTTGGCAATGTTACCCAGCGTGATAGCACTGTGACGTGTGTACGAGCCCACCGGTAACGACATCTGTCCCAGTTCTTCACGAAGTAGGGCTCAAAAAATCGCTTTAATCAATTCCCATCTCCTAGTTTGTAGCGATACAAACTCTATGGTCGTCACTTTCAGTCAGGTTTGTCGATTCACAATCTCGGCCTGGCGCCAGCTTCAGCAGATTGCGCATGTAATCCCGCATAGAATCGAACTCCCTCTGGGTCTTCGCATAGGCCAGCAGCTTCAAAACAATTCTCAGACGATGGTTTTGCCATGGAGTGAAGCGGTAGCGATCCACGGCGACCTCACCCAAAGCCAGTTTATCACATGACACTGGCATATGAGGATGCGTGCCTGGGGCGTTGACACCAACAACACCTCCAACTCAGTGAAGTCCTTTTCCATTATCACGCACCGGACGCGCTTCCAAGCAGGATTTTCTGTCTTGAAAGGCTCGATGGCAGTCCGAATTGTATCGCCTGCACTCGTTCTGCAGGATGGCTTGCTGGAAGTATTGTCTTTTGCCGAACAACTCATGCGCCATGAGGGAAAATACCTCATAACGTGAGGCGTTCGTCCGTGCGTTGCATCGATCTTTAAAACCTCGAGGAACTTCACAATCTTTGAACGCATGTACTTGGTATGAAGTGCAATGCAAGTCGCGAAAACCTACCATTTGTTAGTCACATAGAACTGATGACAAGTCAAAAGCATCACATTGGTTTTGCTTCACAACTTACATACCTTTAAATCGATGACATCAGGGAATAATCTTCCAACATGTCCAAGTTTTTCCTCGCAAAACTCACGCATCCACTCTTGTAGTGACTCGACAGGATTTTCGATCCCTTCTCTTCCTTCTTGGGCTTGACAATCAGGTTCGCAATGTACTTCAATGACGGTGAAAGCGACTAGGTCTCGATGATGTAACGTTGGATGCTCTGCTTCTTCTCACCATGCTGACGCAGAAGATTGATCGCGTCAACCATCTCTTCACTCCAAGCTGCACGAGTGATCAAATTCACATCATAGGTGCGCTTGCTGACTTCATGGTTGTGTTCAAGCTTCACTATCGTGACATGAAAACACAATCTATCGTTTTGATAATGCACGCATGCGTAAATTTTGAACATAAACACGACGTCCGCATTAAAGACTAGCATACAAACTCGCCAGCAAGAAGCAGCCACACATACCTTTGCTCCACATCCCATTGGCCGTGTGTAATGGCGAACGCGCTTTCCCTTCCCTCGATATGTGTACTCACCAGCATGCGTGCATTCGTGATACTTAAAGTAGAGCTGACAATCCTCTCCAAACAGCGGCACGATCGAGTAGGTCTTGTGTATGTTTCCGTTTCGGTGGTCGATAGACACTGCTGGTCGCAAACGAAAAATTTATACAAACACCGTTTTAGGCAAAGCAAACTAGACCAGCACACACGCACACGGACCGGCTTACCTAAAATGAGGACGCCATATAGAAATTTAAATACCCGTGGAAGTCATCCCAGGAACCGAAGTCCATTAAGTCCATCGCTTCTCCCGTCGCAACGATAGCATTCGATAGAGGAGGTGCACAGATTGACTGCCGGTACAGCCTTGCAGGGTAGACGCCGTTCCGTCGCCGTCACTAAATGAGACGACGGCAATAGCGGCAGCGGTCGCTTTCGGCGTGTAAGGAAATTTACGGTAACTTCGCCGTTGTCGTTTGCCAATAATTGCCCTGGCGTCGACGCTGGTGACGGCTGCGAATGCATCGCGCTTTCCCGCACGCGTCTTCTTTTCCCGCTTATCTTGCTTCCAAGTGGCGTGAAATCGGTAGGTATACTTTGCATACATAGGCGTACGCTGTAGAATTAGGGTAGAAGGTCCAAGAACATTCTTTTAGGGGATGCTCCACTTTGTCACAATAATCACTCTCAAAACCTAGTATCCTAAATCCATGTAAAGGGCGGCTTCAAAGTACATACGGTACTATGAGTGCCTTTTTTACAAACGATAGCATCGCCTATGACATGCATTTTGTAGAAATGGAAGCCATTGGCGTGTTCCACACTATAACGTGTTTATTCAAATGCGTTTTCCAAGTGACTATTAGTAATTCAAGTCCGTTACGTCAGATGTTAGGTATAGTATGCATGAATATGATCATAACTCCGACGAACAAAAATACACTTGTCCTCACTATGTGATGGTAGACCAATTGGAGATTGCCATATAATGTCTGATAAATAGTTTTGCTGTTTCAACCAATTAAGATAATAAATACAGGGCAGGGTAGGGTGTTTTCCGACATTATTCTGACATTTTTGTCGGGACAAATTTAGAAATATGTTTGGGCGGCATCAAAATGCCAAGTCAGAGGTACATAATGCTGCATATTGTGAATAATTCCGACAAATTTGCACCAGTGTAATAAATTCTATAATATAATTGAGAATATGATTGAGCAACAAAACATACAAATACTAAGTATGCACCACTGTAATGAACACTAACATAATTTAAAAATATGTTCGAGCAGTATACTGTACAAATGCCAAAGAAGCACCACTGTAGCCGTACGATGCTTGTATCAGTATTAATGTTTCTCCATTAGACTTGGAGAAACGAAGAAGGAACATTTGCAGGAAAATAATATCAATTCGAAAGTATTGTTCAGCCTTGATTGTACGTCAAATTGCAAGTCAGAACCTCTGTCAGAGCCTAAACCGTGTCGAACTTTTCATGGTATGGCAATACGCCATCAGTTTGTCAAGTGGATGGCTTCCAATGTGATTCTATTTTAGACTTATTGCCTTTGTTTCCATGTGATGCGTCCTATTCTACAGCTACACGTAATTACGCGTGTGCTGAAACGGCTTTGCGTAAAGGGCGCCACCTAGGACATGGTGCCGCCTTTGACATGAATTTTAGGGTACATGTAATGGCCAAACTGTAATCTTAAAAGACTACGATAGTTTGGAGTGTGCCCTTAGCGGCTTCCATTGCTTTATCGTATTCCGATGGAGCCAAAATTAGAGATTTTTATCCTCATCTCAGCGTTCATTCGCATGAATATCGGCTCTATCAATAGTTGTCCAATCACGCGACCATCGAGAATTGGATTCAACCTGCGCAGCTCGGTCATTTGCGAATTCACTTCCCGTTTCAAAATTTTAGGACGTTTTATCACCATGTTTTGGATAGATTTTGCGAGAACAAGTACAATACTGCAGCGCTTACTGAGTAGAAGTGCAATGAAGATACCTAAGCTATCCCATTACGTGCAAATATTTTTTCAAGCAGAATTTCTACGAATGTAAATCATCGGCGCATAAATGTGATGATTTTCACATGTTAGCTTTTTGGTCATGCTTGAGGCAAGCGGTTTAGCTCATAACGCATTCTATCTGCCGCTGATACACATCTGATGAAAGTAAATCTGTATCCTTTCGCCTCAATTCTTTCTGACCTACGATTAGACAAAAGGTAATGCTATAGATCTTCCCCAATTAAAAAAACCAAGAAGAATCATTATGCCCTCCACTAGCGATTGCTCCTTCTGAATTAATTCAATGCAACATAAATCCGTTGATATTGGATATTTTACGCGGAAAGTTCTAGTCCCAGCAACCTACCTGCAAAGAAGATATCATCTCTTAAAACTGCACACACATTGAGAACTGGCTGATAGCCAGTGTTGTATCTTATAGCTAACGTCCGTATGGTTAGAAAATTGTATACATCAAATAACATGGTGGTAAACACAACTGCACAAAAGGTATCCATTCAACGCGGTCGGTAGAAACATCTTTGATCATGCGTTACTTCTCCTTTTTGCCGCCCTTTATACAGAATTTATTTCTGCCTATATGTGTGATCGTTGTGAGGAGTAGGAGCCCAAAGAACGCAGCCGTATAATTGGCGCTGTAATGGTCTTGATTCCCTCGGCGTCCACTATTCTTGCCACTACATGTGCAAATAAAGTTACTTGCTTAAGAGCATCGTAATTACCCACACGATGGGTAATCTCATGCAGCACAATACTGAATGCAATGGTTCATCCAACATGGAGCCATCTGTCTGGTGGGCGTCTTCACTCGGAACGAAACATGGTTACGCTTCGCGAAGCCGGTTGGCCACTGCTATGTTGTGAAAAGAAGCCGAGCGGAATCTTCAGTTACTCCACTTCCTCGATCGAGTGGATCTTGAGCTCTCAGATGACACAGGGGAGCCATCGTGGTGGAAGGCATTTATCCGATTCACGATTGAAGCTAATGCAGATTTTGCAAGTGTGGTCACAAGGCCGTGGTCACGACTTTGTTGATGGTCAGCAGTTGCTGTCGTCCCGGCACGTTGCTCAAAGTGGGTGTGATTCTACTTCCATTTGATCACGAGCTTGCGCTTTGCTCCTCTCAGATCGTCGTCCTTGATTTAGAAGAACCGTGTGATCGTGAGAGTGATAACCGATGTTGCGTCGTAGTTGATCACCCTCATCTTGAAATCGTAGTCGTACGGCTTTCGTTCGTAAATCTTCACTTATCTTCCGTCACCGGGGACAAGGCCCCGCTCGGTGGATTTCGCCATTCCTTTTGTGAATTGCGATAACAAGCACAATTTTTGTCAAGTGGATGGCCATCGGTTTGATCCTATTTTCCGCTCGTTGCCCTTGTTTCAATGTGGTCCGTCATCTTCTACAACCACAAGTAATTATTGGTGTTTGTTAAAGGGCGCCGCCTTTGACATACATTCGAGGGTGTTGGCCTTCGCTGTTACTGAAGTCTTTGCAAGCACTTATTGCCAATACTTACTGCTAAGTCTTCGCGGCTGTATGATTCGAAGACACCTACCACTATCACTGAAATTAATGACCATCAACCGAAATCATCAGTAACAACGACGGGGGGATTGAACGAGTTCGAAAGAATCCTGTCCGTTTTGGTACGAGTCAGCAAACATTCTGCGAATGATGCCGAGTTTGTCTGCGTCAAAAAGCTTCCGCTGATAACTTGTAGAATTTCCACTCGTAATCAAAGTGGAGGACTCTTTTCTTAACGAGATGCGCACAGCGCACGATACAGAAGATATTATCAATGCATGCACAGTGAAGTGTGCTTGAGTGTCACAACGTTCGTCTAATGATGTATTGTAGATTCGTATAAGCTAAGCATCGAGATGTAAAGTGCACGGATGATGAAACCATGTCCTCCATTTTTAGCGCAAGTGCACCTGTTGCGGTGGATGATGGAATACGAAAGTTGAAGTAATTAACTGTGAATAAAGATTTTTTTTGAGAAAGCCGCAATTTGTTTAGAGGCTAATTCTGGCAAGGGAGGATAGGATGTCTCTTGTCTTGCAGATACGTTTTGAATCGTGGATATGAGGTTTTGCTGGTAAAGTCTATAATCTGTCCCCTTACATCCCTCATTTATTTCTCTTGATTTCAGAGCAATTGGAGTGGATGAGTTTGCAACGAAGTCAGAAAAGAAACAAAGAACGCTGTGATTTGTTTTGCTACTAGCCAGCCAAGTGGACCGTATATAAATGCAACATCTGCAAAGTAGGCATTTCTTTCCCTCAAAGGCGAACCGTAAAGGCATGTGCCAATATTGCACCTCATGAAGTAGCTTAGAAAACCTTGACAATCTCATAAAGGTACATTTCATAGGACACAAACACCCCATTCAAAATACACTTTTTTGATCTTTGTAACGATATACAAAGCGGTACTACAAAATGAAATGGATCGATACATTCCTGATGGGGAGAAAAGATCGATCTTTATAGTTTCAAGAGCGCAAACGTCAGAAACTGTACCGCCTGTGATGAGCGAACTTGATTTTCAATACGTTAACATTCTACACGCAACTGGTGAGGTTTATTCGAGCTTCCACTGGGGCTTCGTGTAATGTAGAGAACGAATGATAGAAGGTGCTATACGGAGGTTCCATCTCTCTTTGCCATGATTGACTCGTCAAGATTGCGGGTTTCAGAAACATCTATTTACTTGAAGGTAGAGAAATTAACTGGTTCTACTGGGCTAAAGGAAACTCAAACATGCTGGTAGCGTTCATCGTTCATTTTTACTCCGATTTGAAATTCTATATACGAACATATTTACCCTCTACGTACCGTTTCGATGACTTCACAAGAAGATCGCTGCAACACACAGATTATGAGGAGGACTCCACAGATGTCGAGAATAGTATATTTCAGTTTACTGATGCGGTTCAGCTTGAAATAAGGATACTCGGAGATCATTCATCCACCAATCGCCTGAAAGTTCGAACCACGATCTGCCATCTTTCATAGGAAAACAAGATTTAGATATAACCTAAAATCCATATCATAGACGACTCCATTTCATAGGTGGCGCGCTTTATTTGAAGCAGTTTCAACACACACGCGTAATTACGTTTAAGTGTAAATAGGAGCACTGCATTGACATAAGGGCAATGATCCTAACATAGGATCACACTGGTTATACGGATATCTAGCTCCGGTTTTGATAGCTGATTTTGATTGTGTAAGTACAGTAGGATGATCGTATCGGGCACTTCGTCTGGATATATTCCGGTCGATTTTGCCTCACTTTAATCCCCATAGCGTGGAGGGTGGGTTTTGCGATTCTAAGGATGCTGATTGGCTGTATTTTAGCTGCACTAAGTACGATTGGCGAAATCTTTCTTAGTTGTAGTGTACGATTGGTTGAATATATACTTTGCGTCCAGATTGTGTAGCCATCCGACTGACAAGCTGCTTGTGTGCTGACCTACTGCATCTGCTCTCACATCTGACCTATCAGACATGGGTATTCGGCCGTCACTTCGAAAACGCATTTCAAAAAACACGTCTTAGTGTGGACCAGGCCAGTGCTCGCCTCAAGCTTTCACTTTTACAAAATGCATGTCATAGGCGGTGGTATGATTTTTGAAAGGTTCTAATAGTACCGTATGTACATTGGGGCCGCCTATGACATGAATGTCAGGGTACCAGTATTCTTTGCGGTACAAGCGAATCAAAAAAGGAAATGGCCAAAGAAATCAATGCAATCATGGACGACCAGTCGAAAATTTTTGGATCGTTACCAATACCGAAAGAGATTACACCTAATAATATACCAGCGTGCTCTTGGAAAGGTCACGCGAATTCTCCAAAGATGTTGACACATTGGTACTATGTATTGTTATACCTGGTGCCACGCAAGATGCGATGTGTCGCGAGTGCTTGGCTATGTACAGTACTGGATTTGCTATTCGCACAAATTACTTGATGCATGAATCAAAGTATCTAGGCGAGATCTGTGTGTTTCCTACTGCTCATGGACAAGAAATAATACTTGAGAATTGCGAGAACATCTTTTGTCATCAAATGTTTTCGTTGAAGCTTAGCAAATGTGAGATAATCCACAAGAAACACCCAAATGATCTAGCAATTTTGAGAAATGAGGACATGATGCACGACTCAAGCGCCAAATCAGTGAAGCATAAGAATTCGTGGAAAGGAAGAGACATTGATGGAATCATGGAACACATTGCTCTTAAACATATGAGAAGAAGTCGAGATGAAAAAAAATTCCAAGCGTCCGAATTGAGATCCCGGAATACTATTGAAGGACTGGTATCCAAAGACTGCAGTTGTATCTGTTGAATGTTGAAGGATGAGACGATTCGTTTTGCAAGAAAATCGTGGCATACATAGACTGCCCGTAGTTCATATACGTTCGCTCGTTTTTTTTAGCTCCTGGTCGAACCAACGCATGTTAGTGCATGAAATTATCACCAATAAAGGAACTGAAGCGTAGAATTCCGCCAATCAAACCACGTTGAGATCGAGTGAGTCTAGCAAGAGCTATAAAACTTTGCTGAAATTATGGTGTGTAATTGAATACGGACACCTGTTTATATTGACTTTAGTATGATCTACTCCGCGCTTTGAGGTTTAGAACAGCAGCGCAGCGCTTATTCATCGAAGCAACAAGTCGTGGGAGATAGACTGTAGGCAAATCATCCCATGCGCCCGAAATTGCTTCTTTGAGCTCTTCTTTGTTGCTGTACCAACGTCCGTTTGCGTATACCTGGTTCACCATGTGTCCCACACGTTTTCAATCGGGTTTAGGTCAGGCGAGCGCGCTGGTCATGTGATCACTCGGACACCATTCTCTACGAAGAAAGAGCGGGTGATCGACGAGGTAGGGATGCTTGCGTTGTCTTGTTGCAATTGCCACCTTTCTCCAGCGATGCCCCGCCGACGGAAGTAGCGCAGTCGAGAGCGTCCGTGTGTACTTAACACTTTCTCGGCGTCCGTCGAGGAACACAAGCGGAGTCTTTCCGGCTGCGCAAAAGCCACCCCAAATCGTCACCGAGCCTCCGCCAGACTGGCGCTTCATGTTGATTTCTGGAGACTTGCGGAGGTCACGCCAGTAGATCTGGTACCCATCTGGTCCATCCAGATTCCATTTCTTTTCGTCCGTAAAGACAATTCTTTTCCACTCCGTGTTCGCTTCGAGCATAGAGCATGACCACTTGACTCGGTCTTCCATGTGGCGCTTCGTCATCCACGGCGACGAGACTCTCTTCTTGTTGCTGAAATACGACGAGTTTCTCAGTAGCTGTTGAAGACGGCTGACATCAACTGGTAGATCAAGATCCTCACAAAGTTGTCGCACGCTCTTATCACCGCTGCTTGCCTCACGGAATAGTCGACGAACAGCTGTCGGGCTCACCTTTGGCTATCGCCCACAATGCTTTTGCAGATTGTACTCGTCCGGTTCACGCAGGAAACGAGACACGACGTCCTTACTTCGATTAATTGCGGCAGCAATTGCAATCCCGCTCATTCCAGTGCTCGCATACGCTCTGATTTCCATCTGCTCATTGGAAGAGAGCATAATTCTGCGCGGCATCGCAGTAAAGGAAAAATGAAGGATGTACTATACTAAAGTCAATAAAAAACAGGTGTCCGTATTTCAATTACACACCATAATTTCAGCAAAGTTTTATAGCCCTTGCTAGACTCACTCGATTTCAACGTGGTTTGATTGGCGGAATTCTACGCTTTAGCTCCTTCATTGGTGATAATTTCATGCACTAAAATGCGTTGGTTCGACCAGGAACTCAAAAAAACGAGCGTACGTATATCAATAACGGGCACTGTACCAGCTGTCTTGAGGAGCACAGTGTTCTTGTGTTTAGGTTAATTGTCGAGAGGTAACCACAAAAAATACTCACTTTTTCTTTCTCCACCCTTCGGACCTTCTTTATCGTCCGTTGTCTTGTGCAAGCTAGCACGAGAGCGTCTAAAAGGTTATAAGCCCAATGGAGGCGTATGTTTATGGTCGCGTGAGTGGAGAGGATAACGACTCGTCACAAGCAGCTGCTCTTTGACGCGAAAGGACCGACAGAGCTGAAAAGCATGGAAGATACGACGTGGAGGAAATATTGCAGCTTATGCGTTGATTGGTTGGACGTCTTGATCGACTGGAGAATTCACAGGCGGAACTTCGGAAGGAAGTTGCCGCAGACATCAAGGGGGAAAGTGTGCCAGTTGATCACCCGGCAATCCCTGATGGAAATTCCAAAGCGTTTGGATCAGCTCTAGGGTGATGTCCGCGCATGCATCTAGACTCATTAACGGGTATTGCAGAGCGTAATGCAAAGAGAAGAGCCGTTCAGAATATAGCACCTCCGGATTACTTTGCTGGTGAGCAGCGCGGATTCGGCATCCATGATTTCGATCGAAATCGTTTTCATACCGCTAATATCAATGCAGCAATGGACGCTGGGTGGAATCATGACAATCGTGGTCCAGGCGTAAGGTTCAGGTATCACAGCTCAAGGTGGACGGACATTATATGGTTGACCTAAGCAAAAAGAGTTGAGGATGAAACATTTCGACGGAAAAGAATTAAATCAGAATCTGGGGTCTGGCTTTCTCGAGTGGGGAAGACGTTTTGAGCGAAAAATTGTTTTGGCTCAGTCGGCGTGTGGTTTTTAATGTCCAGAAGATGTGAAAGTGAATCTTTTAGGTCATTACCTGGATGGTATGGCGGAAAAGTATCATAACAAACAGATCAAAGCCTGATAGGTTCAAAATCCTACACTTCAGCATACTATTGAGCAGATGTTACAAGCGTTTAAGACACATATAACTCCAGCACAAGCAATGGATCTCTTCACGCGTTTAACGAATCCGAACAAAACATGGATAGAGTACCTGATGTAAATGAATGATGTGGCTGTAGCATCAGGTAGAGGGAAAGAATATTTTGTCCTGAACAATAATGTACAATATGCATCTCGCGACATGAGAATCGCGCTCATGGCCAAGATGGACGACCGAAGCATCAACTACTTACAACAAGCTGAAGAATTGGCTCACTTCGCTCAAGAGTGGGAGACGGGTGCAGTTAACAAGAAAATCGGACGGAAAGTTGTAAGTTCAGTCCAAGACCGTCGAAACGAAGACAAAAAGGCGGTGCTAAGTTTTCGGAGATCCAGGACACATCAAGGCAAAATATCCGAACAAACAGCACCAAGCAAACGAAGAAACGGATTTTATACTGACCATCTCTGATATAAGGTGGTGCGGAAGAGCTATGGATATTAGATAGTGGAAGTAGCCGTCACGTAATTACCAATGAGAGTTGGCTTGACGAACCGCAAGATGTTTCCGGTGTGTGTCATTAACCAAACGAACAAACTCTGAAGATAAGCAAAAAGGGAATTGTAACACTGGTCGTCACGGCGATGGGAAAAGTGCAACTGTGAAACTCATGGATGTGTATTACGCGACAGGTTTGACGCATAACCTTCTCTCTGATGGTGCTCTCGACCAAAAAGAATATGCATCGCAAAACTCGGATCGCAACGCGTTGTGCAAACAAAGACGAGAACAACGTAGTCCCTGATGTCGGACTGATGAATAATGTACTCATTTCGAGCGCCAAAATCAAGAGAGTTTTTTACAGGGTGCGTGAAACGATCGTGACAGCAATAGGTAAAGATCACGAAGGTGGGGCGCAAGTGCACGCGCGGTACAGAAGAGATCGATAATGGATTTACATCGAAGACTCGAACACTTGAATTTCGATGCTGTTCAACGCCTGGCCCAGGACCCAGACTCCGGTAGTTTCATCACGAGCCACAGACGCGAGAATTGTTTGACATGTTCCCGAGGCAAGCTGAGCAAAAACCCGCAATTCGAAAAGGATTCTGGGACACACTCACCGATTGACCGGTTTGT
The DNA here is from genome assembly GCA_902706625.1 of Albugo laibachii. Lineage (NCBI taxonomy): Eukaryota > Oomycota > Peronosporomycetes > Albuginales > Albuginaceae > Albugo > Albugo laibachii. The sequence continues at coordinate 22,837 of CACSLJ010000180.1, forward strand.
GGAGTCGTGTGCTCAGATTTAAAAGGATCCATGACGCCGAGATATCGCCTTGGACACAGATAAATGATCAATTTCGTCAAGGTTTTTCTTGCTACGACCAAAGCTCTCGCCGCCAAGAAATTTGATCACTTACTCGTGTATTTCAAACGACGATTCAATGGTAAAATCCATGTTTACGAGATGATTAGGGTGGAGAGTATGCAAACATTGATTTTTTTTGCAAGGAATCCGGTGTTGCCCATCAAAGCAGTGAAGCCAGAAATCAGGCAAGCAATGGAAAGGCGGAAAGGATGCATCGGACGATCATGAACGTGGCCAGATGCATGATATTTGCCTGTGATCTGCCACTGACTTTATAGAGCGATGCGGTACAATACGCTGTATACGTCATTGAACGTTCACCAAAAAATGCGAAACCTGTAAGAGTGTCTCCACTGAAATTATCGACAGCAGTTGTACCTGCACTCAGAGAAATTGTAGTTTTCGGCTCTCGAGCATGGTTTTTCGTGATCTCAGGAACAGGAAGAACTATTTTCCACAACGAGGCCAGCGTGGTTTTATTGGTGGAATTCGACAATCAACGAAAGGTTACAAAGTCTATTTTCCGAACGACCGTATCGAGATCACTACTCAGAACGGTAATAATATTGAGACTCTCAGCGAAGCAAAACACCGAAGTCCAGCGAAGCGCAAACAACCAAGTCCAGCGAACGTTATGTCGAGACGAAAGTAAATGTAATATCGAAGAGTCAGGCGAGGATGCAGCTATTGACGAGAAAGATTCAATTTGATAAATTAAAGAAAAAGACATCGGAGCGGACGAGGGAAAGACCTTTGACACGATCAATGCAAGGAAACAATGGCGGAAAGACTCAGCTGAACTCCATCGAGGAAATTAAGACAGCCATGGTCAATTTGACGCAAGATGTGGACCCAAGAAACTATGGTGAGGCCATTCGCAGCCCTCAGAAAAACGCATGGGTATCGGCAATGAAAGAAGAACTAACAGTTCTGGAAGAGAATGGCGTCTGAAGCTTTAGTCGTATACCTAAGGATGCTCACATATTGCATTGGAGTGGGTGTTCAAAACCAAAAAAGACGCAATTGGAAATCTCGAGCGTTATAAGGCCAGACTGGTGGCCTGTGGAAATGAACAGATTTTTGGCCGTTATTATAACGCCACGTTCGCTGCTGTCATGGATATGTCAAGTGTAAAACTTGTACTTGCTTTAGCCAGAGAATGTCGCGTGCCAGCACAACACGGTGACATTTTAAACGTGTCAGTGAAGGCTGAGAAAGAACCAGACTTTAGAATTTTTGCCGATTCTCCAAGGAATGAATTTAAGTCGTGAACTTATCGATCGACTGGAGGTGAATAGTCTAGAACAGCTCTGTCTCGAGTTACTCAAAGTGTTGTATGGGGATTAAACAGGCTGGGCGTTTGGGGAGTAATTTACTTCACAAAAAATTGATTATTTCGGTTTCTGTCAAAGTCTAACCGACATGTGCATTTGATGAAAGCGCGTAAGTAGTAATGTCACAGTTGTTGGAGTGTACGTGATGATCTTCTGGTTACTGCAGCTCTACCGGAACCTGTTAGCAGTTTTTTTTGACGAATTAAAGGAACTTTCCATCAAAAACCTGTGGCAAGTGAGTAAATTCCTGGGGATGCGGATCAGATGTGACCCACAAAATGGAAATAATATTGATCAAGAAATATCCATAAGAGGGGTGCTGAGCGACAATGGCTTGGAGGATGCACGTGACGTACGAACGCCAATCAATGAAGATAAGAGCGACCCCCCCCACTGCGGTGGGAGATGTCAAAATATTGGACGATAGCCAGACGGGCAATATTACGGTGAAGAAATTCAAGTATTTGGTAGGAAGCTTGCTGTGGTTGTCTAGATGCAGCCGACCCGACATTTCTTTTGCTGTGCATCGAGTCACCAGGCACACGCACTCCCCAACCGAAGAAGATTGGAAGCTAGCGAAACGAATTGCAAGGTATATGCAATGCACCAAGCCCATGCGTCTCAGCATGAATTGAGACAATTTGCTCTCAACAGATATGAGCAGTGTCGGCTATAGTGACGCGGATTTCGCGGCAGACAGGTTGGACAGAAAGTCGGTCACTGGGGGATGGATAACAGCTGACGGGATGCTGTATCATAGTTTATGAAAAAACAAGGTGGTGTGTCTTTATCCACCATGGAAGCTGAGTGTACGGCGGCGTCAGTTGTGGTCGCCCAAATGCTGGGACTTCGCGAGTTAACTCATGAAATTGGCTTGGAATGCAAGAAGCCTATGATTTTTTACGTAGACAACTAGGCGGCACTAAAGCATCTTGGAGGAGATGAGGTGTCGGCGAAGTCAAAAAATATCGACGTCCGAATCAAGTTCATGAGCCGCATGCAAAAAGCGGCATTGTGATACCAAAATACACTGAGAGTCCCCGCACGCCGGGAGATCTTATGACGAAGGTGGTATCGGAGCCGAGGTTGGAGGACTTGAGGGCTCTGGTGGGTTCAAACCACGAGCCAAATGATAACAATTAAGAATTGAAGCGGTTTCGATTGCTGGGTCAAGTTTCCGTCATCATGCCAAGGAACTCCAATGACAATTAAAATGCAGTTCGCGATGGAGGAGTGTTGGAAGTTGAAGGGTTAGACGACTTGTTTTGCAAGGAAATCCTGGCTTACATACCAGTTGTGGTGAGGAGCACAGTGTTCTTGTGTTTAGGTTAACTGTCGAGCTTTAATCACAAAAAATACTCACTTTTTTCTTTCTCTACCCTTCGGACCTTCTCTACCGTCAGCGTTCCCTGTGCAAGCTAGCACGAGAGCGTTTAAATGTATCAACACCGTTGCATTGTCAAAAAATCGTTGGATTTGTATTACGTGCAATCTAAAAGAATAGGAGGTGCGGGCTTGCTATTTGCTGTGTATCACTTGAGAGCAACCCTATTGATACATACTTTTGAAGAAAACATTTCATGTGAAAAATGCAAAAAAAACTAAAAATCATTGATCCAGATGGCTGCCAAAAATATCTTGCTGACCAAACCATGGCGAGAAATTTGTATCAGCGACTCACATTTACAGCTGCTGGAGGGTGCTGGTGTCACTTGTATCGTAGCCTACCATTGTATATCAAGAGGACGCAATTGCCATAGTTGCATGCGACGCGTCATGAACAAAAATACAAATCATCACATGACCTCAATAACAGCGTTTATTACGTACATCCCCGAGTAGCTCAAAAGTGTTCCTTGTATTGCTCTCAAATTTATTGGGCTGCCACAATGTGGTTAAGTGTGTCAGGATCCAAATGATTCCCAACGAGTTTTGTTCAGAGCAACTACCATTACTTTTCGCGCCTTCGTTTCTTCCATCGACCAAAATAACTTCAGCCAATTCACAGCAACAAGCATGTCAGTGGGTGTCTAGCCTCTCCAGAGTCACCGGACTTTCTGTTGTGGACATGAAGAACCTGCACCGAGCTACTCATCGCACCTCGAATCGACCTCGGCGACACAAATATCGCCTATGCCTCAGGAAATTGCGCTTGTACGTTTTTCATGCGTACCATCCAAACAAGTTGATTTTGTTAGGTGACTGATGGAGTATTCGGAAGTATATTTAGTGTACGCTGCTTAAAAGACTGCTGATAGATACTTTTGGATGCGTCAAGCACCCGCGGATATTCTCAAGTCATGTGTTGGAAAGCTTTGCTTAAGCCTCGATAACGATGAGCAAGGACTTAAAATTCAACGTCTTTTTGGCTTTTTGCAACTGACAACAGACGACAACACATTCGTGCAGAGAATTATGAAGAGCATCTAGCCGGTAATTTGGTTAGTGTAATAGCTCTAGGTAAACACACACAGTGTTTATCGAGTTACAAGAAAAATCTTTTGCTGACACGAGTTGTACCTGATACAGATGTGCTGATATATGTCTGACAGCATTTTTTCGACGCAGACAAAAAGGTCTACTAATGCGAGGTATCGTCCCTACTTGACAATAGGATCTTGGTACTTATCAATTCACATTGAGCTAGCTTTAAATGTCCAAAATCTGCAATTGATGAATCGGCATTCTTTCTTTTCCTGTTTCGGAGGTGCTTGTTTGGCGTTAAGCTCTCTTCGTGAGGCATTGAGGTTCCTTAGTCGGTCCTCATTAGTTCTGAGAAACATCTCATGCAGGGATAGCATCCCATAAATTTGTTTGAGCATTTCCTTTGATCTTTCTTGTTCTTTTTCGTTCTCTCTCAGCACAGATTACGTATTACTGTATTCCGTTGTCTTTAATAGCTGGTAGAATTAGTTCCACTGCTGTACGTATTGCTTTAGTCCACTTCACAGGCCTCCAGCTCCACATTCAATGAGCCAACCCCTCATGAACCTCGCGTGCCGTCACTGTATCACTCCACCTGATTTTTTTTCTATAATCGTTCAACGAAGTGCACCCTTTTTTCAATGTCCAATTCCATTTCCAGCTTGCAGACTTTCTGCGAAGCTTTTTTCGCTTCTTGTTGCCATCATTCAAATTACAGCTTTTGCGCTCGAGCATCTTGTTCTAGACTCATGCATTGTGTTTGTAGTTGCTCCATAGTGATTTGAAAAAATCGACATTTTTCTTCTGGCTTGTACCAAGTGTTCACGAGCATTGTTCATCTGGCTTTTCAGTTCTCTCGTTTCATATGGACTCTACTCTTCGCTTGCCCGTAAGTTGTCCCCATGCATTCCAAGCTTTCCATTTTCATCGGCCTTACTGGAAATACTTCTAGTAATCTCTTCGCATCTTGATCGCATACTCCGAGATCAATTGACCTGAAATAAGAGGATACAAAAGTAGCGAGTAGAATCATTGGAGGTACATTACGGTCGTAGTGTATCGGCTTCTTCCATAGATCACTCTTTGAAATGTCGATAGAATTAAATGTAATACGTAAGAGCTTTAACTGTGCTTTTTTGTTGGCATGTAGCTGGTCTAAGACAATTCCAAAGCTGAGTTTGAACAAGTCGGAAGTGAGCAAAAATGAGGGGAGTTGGATAATCGAGGGCAGATTCGAAACGAACGGTCTGACAACGGAATAGACAAATAAGATGTGGAAGTTGCGAATGTCATCATCAGTCATTTCTTTCCAAAATGGAAGTACAGTGATGCGAGTCTTCATAAAAGAAGATAATAATATATATCCGGTACGAACTTAGCTACATACAATTACACCTGCCAAATATGCCTTTACTTACTTGGAGGTTAATACTTGCTATCAAATAATGTAATTTACGATCGGCTGTGTGATGATCGGTTGAGATAGTGCTCAGATCATCCAATCACTTGTATCTAGGCATCGAATAAACGGCGACAACGTCCGCTTAAAATAAAAATTATTTTTTGTATCGTATTGCAGCACTGGAATCAGCGGGTGAGCAGATTTACATTCATCTACGTGGTACAACGTTTGACAAGACGTTTTAGTGCCCGAAGGCGAAGCACAACAACGTGAATTCAGGGACACAATCTCAGGAATATTACTCGATAGAATGCGTGACGAGTCGAATTATTTTCAGAATTTCCAAGTGTAAGCAGCTCCTGATAGACCACGTTTACGCACATGCTAAATTCAAACGCCAGAAACCCTAGACAAGAGATCATGACGTTTTCGAAGGAGTCTCTAATGGTTTTTTTTATCATCTCGTGTTGGTATCCTGTATCCGTTAATGTCGTTGTCATTCACGCTACAGATGACGGTTAATGGTAGTTAGAAACGGGTGGCAATCGTGTACAAAAAGAAGAGACTTGCATATATTTAAATTCGCAAGAAACGGCAATATAATGGAGCATATTCAGAATTTCGACGAATTCACTTTATCCTTGGAAGCAATGGGTGAATGCAATACGCAAGATGAAAAAATTAATAGTGTTCCTGGGAAGCTTATCAGATGAATACGACCAGATTAATAAGATCATCGAAAGTCTACATAGAGTGGATATTTTACAGGGTGAGGAGATACTCCGAAGAGAGTTTAGAGCTATGAAAAAGAAAGAATCAAACGAAGTTGCATTTCGAGCAACAAAGTATATAAACAAGACTTCTAATCTTTCTTTGATTCTATAAAATGGATCAAGTTGAATGTTTCTATTGCAACAAAGTTGGTCACAAGAAATCGGACTGTTGGAAGCTAAAGAAGACCAACAGGCTGGAGGAAAACGAACATGCCTTTACAGTTACCGAAGAAAGATCAGAGGGTTGCATTCTAGATAGTGGCGCTAGTCGTCATATGTCGTCAAGAAAAGGTGAGTTTTTTACAGCTTGAGGTATTGAAAAACAATGTACCGATTGCAGTTGCTAGTCGTGAAAGGATTGAGGCAATTGGAGTTGAGACAGTTCAAGTACACCTTATGAGCAAGAAAAGCATCAGAATTGAAAATGTCTTAGGCGTACCTGATCTAGATCGAAGATCATTTTCGGTTTCAGTCTTAGCTAAGAAAGTACTGGAAGTTATACTCGGAAAAGAAAATTGTGAAGTTAAACACAATGATATATTGATTGTCAGAGCCGAACGAGTGGGAAAGTTATATGTTATCGCCAGTAGACCAATCCAGATGGAGTAAGTTGGTGAAGAAGCGTCATAGATATCGGGAAGACCAGTAGACATATCGATATAGCATGCAGGACTTGGTCACCTACCGATAGCGAAAATGAAAATCTTAGCACAATATGTAAATGGATTCAAAATCACCGAAAGGCAGCGTATCAAGATGAAGAATATGATATCGGTGACGGATGTATAAACGGTAAATTTTCTAAGGAATCGTTTGAAAGACAGCTTATGGCAAAACAAAGACAAAATCTGTCTTAGAGGTAATCCATAGCGACGCAATTGGGCCCATGAGAACAAACTCGCAAGATGGCACAAGGTTTATGGTTACTTTCATTGATGATTTTTCGAGATTCGCTTATGCTTACTTTATCCAGAGCAAATATGAGGTTTTTGGCAAGTTTGTTGAGTTCAAGGCACTTGTTGCAAATCAGTTAGAGAGAAGAATCAAATGTCTTCGAACAGAGAATGGAAAAGTATACATATCAACAGACATTTTGCAAAACTCTGTAAACATAGTGGAATTATCCATCAGACAACATTTCCATATTCCTCAGAACAAAATGGTCTAGCAGAAAGGATGAATAGAAAATGAACGGAACGAGCACAATCTATGTTATCATACATGAAAGTGGAACAAAAGTGGTGGGCAGAAGCGCTCAACACAGCTGTTTACATTACAAATAGAATGCCATGTGCAGCATGTCAAGGATCAACCCCTTTCGAAGTTTTCTTTGGATTTAAACCAAATATTTCGAATTTACGAACATCTGGTGCCCATGGTTTCGCTCATATTGATCAAATAAAAAGGTCAAAGTTCGAAAGGAAAGCATTCAAGTGCATGCTACTGGGTTATTCCAAAACTGCTAAAGGATATAGAGTATGGAATTTAGATTTACAACGCCTTGAGACAGCCCATTCAGCAAAATTTCAAGAATCAACACGATCGAAATACGTTGAAATCTCATGTCAAGAAAAGCTAACTCAACCATGTGGTCAGTCACCTGGTGATGCTGATAGAGCCAATCTCCTATCATACGGTTAAACGGATGGATAGTAACGAAGAGTTCCCCAACCAACATACTCTCACAAATGATGCCGGTCTAAGCATGGATGTCGACTCTACTACAGACATTGTGCCCAGGGGGAGATTTAATGGTGACAACGGTTCCGCAATAACCACACCATATGTGCCCAATGCGTTACCACCAAGTGAAGTCAAGAATTCATTCCGATCGAAACGTCATAAAAAATCTTTCCAGTTCATGAAGAGTATGTTCGACCGCAGAAAAGATATCGCATTCACATTACGAACAAGCTAATGCTGCGTCAGAAACACCGACGACGTAAGGTACGTTCATACCTCGAATAGTGCTGGTGGACTTGCATACAAATGTATTTTCGATACTGCGATTTCTACAGCTCGGAGAACAATGACACCTTCGAGATAGGATGATGCAAGTTGAAGAGGACAAAAGATGAAAGTGCAGCTAAAACGGGAGGATTACTGAAAATACTTACGATAAGGTAATATATTTATGGTCACACTTCGCGCTTAGGCTAACGACTATTTATAAAGGAATGTTTCCCTAATACAACAGAGTTTGCCGATTCCGCTCAAGTAGAATCACATCGTTTTCACTCACATGCCCAGATGTCATATAAAAAAGACGATGCTGTGATAGTGTCACGATTGATTAATTTAAACACCAGAGCTTTTTGCATTCGTTACATAGGCTGCGTATTTCATCAAAAATGCGTACGTCGACTCGAGACAGCTTCAAGGTATGAAGGTAAATAACGGCGACCACTTCGGTCTCATGTGTGACTCGCTCGCATGCAGAACCTATCATTCCAACGTGGAATAGTACACCGGATCAGCTAGACGTTGTAGTATCACGTTTAGAAACTAGATCTATCACACGCTAGATAATCCTAAGAGCGTTTTTGCAAACATAGGATAGCTACCTGGATGGCGTGAATCAGCAAGAACTTGCAGTCAATTTTGAGATACGAATCTTTTTGTTACCCAAATTTAGCTGAATTAAAAAGGCGATAATGTGATGCGGATCAATACACTGTAATCCGACGCGCTGTTGTATTCTTCTAACCAACGCTTTAGTGCTATTTTCAATATCGAAAGTCGCAAGGTCCGATTTATAAGAGACTCGAGGCGACAGAGGTTAGGAGGAGAAAAACCATAGAGCTTGACGACTGAGGCATAATGCCGCCTGTTTCGATTAGACTTTCATTTCTTTTACCTACTGTGGTCGCAAAAATATTTGATCAAGCGATGTCTCCGGCTCATTCATGCAGATTGCTCAGGAGGTCTGTAATGTCAGCACGCATTTACTACACATTATAGTGTACGGCTTTGGACGAAGATAATTTGTATTCTCTGTCGAATCTACGAGCAATTTCTTTTTTCAAACTTGAGTGGTGCTTTCTTTTCTTTCAAGAGCTTTTGTTAAAAAATTTCTACTATGAACAGCATTGCAAGAAGTAGCAGATCCTTGTTTGTGCGAGGACTTTACAATCAACCGCTTCTACGAAATATTGAAGCGGTACCTCCGGGTCCCGGAATATAATGAAGTGAAGCTGATCAAACACATCATTAAGGCTCACCGAGATGGTTATCAGTATGTAGCATACGCCTCCATGGGCGATCACGCTCCACTATGCTCACAAAACTATAGTATGCTATCTGGTGTATCCCAGCTCACTATAATGCACAATTTGGAGGCAGAGGCTCGCCAGTTTTGTTCATGTCTAGTATCTGTCAAATGATATTTTACAATTTGCGCCAACGGTTCTGTCTCTTCGTGTAGAGAAGTTCGTGGGAAAAAGTTTGCTTCGGAGGCACATGGTGCACAACACTAGAGCACTAATTATCATAAAAATATACATCGAAGCGTCTAATCAACACACACGAAGCGAGTAGTATTACTGCGGCTAAGTAGAGCGCTTCGGGGAACAAGTAAATCACGCAGTACTTTGTAATCACAGATCGCTCTATGAGACTCATATGATACGGGGGTAGATGAAACTTGCCTCTTTACCTTTAATGTGGAGGTTTTGGAGATTGCTCGTTGAGCATTCACATGATCCTCATGAAGACCAACATGATGGATCCTAGCTTCTGAGGCGTTTTAACAGTGCGTTGTGATTATGGTTGTTCCGCTCACTTCACCGATAGAAGATTTAAGTACGTCGAAAGACATCTGTTTGTCAAAATCTAGGTGGTCATGCTGAGATTGACCGAATGATTTTACACCACACGTGCATGTAATTGAACCCACTTGGACGGGAATCCACATGGTATGGACGTTCGTTAATTTGGGAAAATAGACAGCTACGCAGCCATTTAAAATCAAGGCAATGGCGTTCTTATCGAGAAGAATGAGTCGCTGGTATATTCTAGGCGCGATAATCTAGTGACGTGACTACACAAATGGAGCTTGTATCATTGACAAGTCTTTGGGAAAAACAGGATTAACGATTTAAAATACTGAAACTAGAAGATAAAGTAATCCTTACATCGCGCGTAGAGTTTTGAATCTAGCCTGCTGTTGCTAATCGAGCTCAATTTTTGCAAACAAAAAAGAGATTGTGATCAGCGAGTCGTTCCAGCGCGCAATCTCGGCGTATATCTCCATGCTCGCATGCTTCAGCATGTGTGTCGATTACATTTTTTGTAGTTGGAGGAATCTCCTGCCTGGATATCAGATGCCGTCCATTGGCGAAGACCGGTAGGTCGTTCAATATGGTGTATGGTGTCGATCGGCACTATATGTGAGTCGTGTACAGTGCTTTTCTGAGCACAGCTGAAGAATGTGAGAGGCGGCTTGACGCATCCAAACTTATCCAAAAGGAGTATCTTTTTCTTTATAAACGAAGAACACTTCTGTTTGTTGAATGAGGCAAATAATACAGCCAGCCAAATTCAATGGTTCACTTTCAATTTCAAGGAGGGCAATAGTTTTATACGTGGGCCAATTGAGTGTATCGGATCTCAGATAGGATAGACGCAAGGGATGTTTGATATCTGGAAAACTCTTATAAAAGTTTGGAGGCCATATACCTACTGGAATGATGGTTCTAGTCAAGTGGTATAGTTGGGATGTCTTTCGTGATTCCAGATTTGCTTGATGAAAATTCACAAACTTGAAGTTCCGATGTTCAACGCAGAATTGATCAGGTACAAGTTGAATTGGGCGGCATGTAAAATTTTGTGGCAAATCTTAATCCGAGCCATCAATTTCTGCGTCACTATGAACCGATGTATGGAAGTATCAAACAAAACTGACGATTGTGCCAGTTTAATCGGTCTGTGTGCTCGACCAATTATGTTTTGAATACAAGGGATGCAATTTTGTTCCAGAGCACCAGTTGGGGCAAACAGTACCACGCAGGTACCCTCCAGCAGAGGGGTGTGGCGTGCTGCTGGGTACCTTTCTATGTTCATGGAACGATGCTGAAGATGCGATGCGCATTTGCTAAATTAGGTTTTTTCGGGTATCTGCAAGACAAGCACTCAAATTCCTCTTGATAATCCATTACCATCGTCGCACCGTTTGGAGACAAGTTGATGATCAGACGAGCTCGATCATTTCCGTGCTTGAGCAGGCAAATAATGCACATCCATAAGTTTGACCTATTGGTAGTGAATTCGATACATTTCAGCTTATCGAAGTCAAGTATTAGCTTATAATCGCTGGCATCACTTTTTGATGAAGCAGGCACGTTTGCCATTCTTTTCATAGCAAGCTCCCAGAGTATGCTGGTCATCGGATTCGGCTCATTGCTTTGATAATTAGTTCTAACTGCGTGACCGTTTGAGCCACGGGAACCATTCTTTTCAAACCCTTTTCTTAACAACCCATGATTGCGTGGAAAGTTTTTGTTCATCTTACCACAGCTGGTTAAATCCCAGTCGAGAATATTCCGACAAAAGAAACCTTTACAGTTCAATAGAATAGCGGATTAATCGTACTCACTTGGGAAAACGCACAGCTCTGCAGATTCTACTCTTGACTTGTAAGCTAGGTGATACGTTCTAACCGCCAGCCATTTACTATGCAACGCCAAACACTCTCGACATACCGCTTCTCTCAAACCACCAACGATAAGAATGCAACGAAGAGAATCTTCCGGATGTTCCTGAATGTGTATTTCTGTACTTCGATCGTCGTTGTTATCACTTCCTGTTGATCTCACTGGCATTGGTTTTTCGTCATCTCCACCAAAGAATACTTTGATATTTGAGTCTTCCCTTCGTAATAGCGACCGTATTTCAGTTCCTTTTCGATCGGAACTGCTCTAGTTTCAGTATTTTCAATCATCCATCGCCCAGAATTTATGGTTCTTGCCAATTCATGGTAACTTTGTTCGGCTTCATGTTGTTCCATCCATTTCATCACTGGGATGATTTGTCGATAAGCGCTGAACGAACTGGGCGACTTATGTAAAATGCGACAAGTAGCTGTGCTTTAACAATGGGAAACGTAATTATTCCTGATGTCACGATGACCTTCAAGCCAGTACACCCGATATTCCGCGAATGGTGCGAGCAATATAATCTGCGTGATACCAACAGCTCTCACGAGGCATTCATGGCATGACAAAAAGCCAGTTTTGGAGCTTGGAGCCTGCAAGAAAACAAGACCCGAAATTACTGAGGCACTCTCATCTACTGATGGTAATGCACGTTGTTCGTATTTAATTTCCCGAAAACCAATTAGCGCAACTAATACAAGTGCGTGCGCCCTGGAGCTGAACATTATTTTTTTAAACGACAGGTGGACAGAAGTTTTCAATTTGTAAACTAATTCAACCAATCAAATGCTCTTTTTCTCTATTCTAGTCTTAAATAACGAAAATACTTTCCGGCGACCAGAATCAAGAACCCATTCAAGTTTATTCGAAAGTCCAGTTCATTTTCTTGTACGAACCCAGACAAATATTTGCATTATCATACAGGAACGTCACTTGTAAGAACCGAGTTCTTATCGAATACCTGGAATCGAACGCTAAATGACTGGATAATTTCATGCATAACTTCTATCCAATTGATGTATTTCTCATCCACTTGATATATACTGTATCAGTCTGAAACGCTGGAGAAAAAGAGGCCGAGCCATCGCGAGCTTCCGTATCGTAATCCAAAGAGAGAAAAAAGGGTTAAATCTTCGTGTCAGCCATGCCGCTGTGAAAATGATTGCTCTAATTTTTTAATGAGCCAACTCGAGATATCAAAGAAGTACATTGATCAAGTTGAATTGAGTGTATGCAAAACCTTTCATCTGTAAGAGGGTCCACATCGGCTCACTTTGCCACGCACGATCTCTTGCTGTTTGAACGTGCTGCTATGCTTGATTTGGTTTAACAATATGGGAAGAGGTAGATTACAGAGAAAAGCAACGAGATCTCCGTCATAATATTGACAAAATTCACCAAACGAAACCTAAGCGAAGGTGAATTGTAATTGCCATTCCGAAGCAAGATGATGAAACGGAGTTGACGTCTTTGAAAGTTATCTTGACCGCTCCGTATTCTTCATATTTCAAATTTGCAACAACACATCAGCACTTATCATGAATGCTACCAGAATTTTCTAGGGTGGTCAGTTTACCACCAGCACAAATTTTCGGATTATCCATTGGTTTCCCTAAAAAAACGAAGCTTCATGAAATAGAGAAATTAAAAATTATTTAATTTCCTAGTACATCCTTATACGCGACACGTGGTGATTGTGTACGACTGCAACGGATCCAATTGCACCCATTTCAACCAAAATATTCAGTTGTTATGTGAGAATAATTCCGCGTTCAGGCTTTAGGCTACCTACCATTAAGTAGCCTTACAGAACGAATGTTACGAAACTGTATCTGTTGTTGCGTCTCTTGTTCACGATTGACCCCAATAATTTCACAATGTACAAGCATCGGTGAAGGCAGAGAAGACATATTTTCCTGGACCTGCTTTTCAACGCTTTTGATTCGGTATCAAGAAATTTCGTCTTGGAGGATTAAATACACCTCATAATACCGTGGTAGATGATTTGACTCGAGCGATTCGGCAAGTGTACGCGGATAGCCGGTTTGAAATGACAAGTGCAGATGGTGGGATACCAGCAAATTCAACATCCCGTTGAATAGTTTTTACATGATTATTAGCTCCAAGAATCCGTTGTATATCATATCTAAAGCCCGAAGAGCGCGTCAGTATGGTCAGATGAAGACTTGTAATACGGAGTCGAACATCCATGCGGGAGGTCACCGTACACGAAAGTGGCACTTTTCAGAATTGAAGTATATCACCCCGGCAAGTTTATTGAAAACGCACAAAATAGATGTGTGACGATTCTTTTGGTGCTACACTCATATTTGTCTGTAGCCTTCTGTTGTTTATTAAGGATTGGGGCATTGATGTACCAACCACCTCGGTTGAGTAGCGTGTACATTATTATGAGAGCCAGATACGTTTCTGGTCTATAAAATTAAAATCATCCCACTCAAAAATATTTTGCACCGCTTAATATATGTAGACGGTCGTTATCATGAATTTTCATATTGATGAGCTGCACTGACATGCACTTTATCAAATGTTGAATTCTCGCTCTATAATTCATATACTCACGCAGAGAAACCATATGATCAGTATCACAAGCGCCATTGTTGTCCGAACTCAATTTCACCAATGCGATTATGAATCCCTTTTTTGAAGGAATCAAAATTTTGACATGGTCTATTTCATCGCGCAATTTGTTTAGAACAAACGAGACGCGGACCATAGCGGTTTCAGTTACTCATACAACTCAAAGAGTACACAATTAACCTTCAAGTTGACAATACAGATTGTCATTTTAGCCGTTTAGTAAATTTGCTTGAAGTTAAAATTGTCGGTCGAAAACGTTTTTGATACGTCACATATATTAACAGAAGCTTAGCGTCAAGTGTCTCTTTATAAGCTCAGTAGAATTCACATATGAACCGCACATCATAACATCAACTCGAGATCTTACCTTCAAGCGATTGGAACAGTGAGTCCCATATATTGATTTAAATGACAAAGGGTAAGCATCACATGCGAGTGAAATGCTCACCAACACCTTTGATCAATGTATTATACAAGCTGATGTACCCCAAGCGTTGTTTTTTTCAGGGTATCAAGCACATTGCAGCTGATGGTCGGGTGGGGCCGATGTTAGCGAGAACTTATCATCATTTCCACGAGAAAGAATTCTTATTGGGACTGATCATTGGCTGAGAAATTGGGCTCGGTATTCAATCGCACGCTTCTAGTATGGCATTAATCGCTGAAGATCTAAGAAAACACTGATAGAGGTGCCATCCCGTATAATATGAGCTGCTGTCAAAAAAACTGTAGATATACGGCAGCGCGATTTTCTTCAATGTGGGCAAAGAGGTAAGAAGGTTGATAGAAAATGGGTCCCCCATGTACGAAGCATCACCAATTTTGGAAAAAAATGAATGACGCTGCCATAATCCGGTTTATTAATAGTATTTTCGTAAACCGGTAGAGCCCTGGCTCATTTCTGTGTTTTTCTGGAATAATTTTCACGGGTTTATGACATCATTCGTTTGACAGCAGCTCATATTGTAGCGGATGGCACCTCTATCAGTGTTTTCTTAGATCTTCAGCGATTAATGCCACACTAGAGTAGTAATCATCATTATTCTCCCGAGCTTGCATCGCTGTGTTAGTCCTAATCGCTTGTACCGGAGGAACAGAGAATGGGCCGATAAGAACAACTTCAGTTGCAACCGGGATGCAAGTAAAACTTTACACACACCCAAAAGCATAATGACCCTTAACTATTTAGGTGGGAATTAGGGGTTTTATATGATGATGCCATTCACTTGACTAAAGTGCTCGAGGTAGCAAAAGACGTTATCACTTGTGTCCGTGAATTCATTTATTAGTGCTGAGTCGTCTTTCTTGAGTATCGACATGATCAACATGATGGCCTACACGCTTGCTGCTAAATTCTACTAGGATTTTCGTAGGCCCTAGTAACGGTGCGTGTACTCATCGTTGGACCATAGAATATTTACATACGTAGAGTGACAGGGGTGGATAGAAATTTGAATGTCCGCACACCTATGGTTTTCGAAGGCTGCGACAGGGCATCACATCGTATGGAAGACCTCACGTTGAAGAATATGGAGACCTTTTTCTTCGCAGAATCCAATTATATAGTGCTGCTAGAGAGAATGGCAGATGTGGTGGGCCCAGCGAGGCATTATTTGCAATATTTTTATCAGTCGACGATGAAATAAGCTTACACTGTCTGCCAGCTCCTAAGCAATCACGTTAATAATGGACAGCTTCAAATTGTCTGTCATGTACGATGTCGGTATGTACACCTTACATACATCAAAATATACTGTTTCCAGTCTCGTTTTGCTCATCGATTTCAATTGTCGTACGCAAAGAAACATTCCGGACTAAATGAGTGATTGGAAATAGCTGCTGATCATTTGTGCTACTTGGACGCGTCTTATATTGCTGTCACGAAACCATTTGTTCAAATAGGTCAAAGTCCAAATATTGAAACATTACATTTTGATCAAGTATTGTCGTCCGCGCGTCATTGTATCGTCCAAATTTATCGATAATGTATTTCTTATGTGGACTTTATCCGTATATCCCTCCACTGTTATTTCTGTTCCAACATATCGTGATGATGTTCCACTTGGTATCGAAGCAGTGAATCCATATTGAATGATAACGTAGATCCACTGCTTGGATGAATAAAAAGCATTGCGTTATACTTCTCGTAGCGCCACATTCTCTGCTTACAATCGTCTTAAATGTGGACCTAATTATCAATCGGGGTTCTTACACCGTGTCAGCTTCAATTCGTCCAATCATGACTGAGAATCAACAAGGTTGAGAGTCTGCAAAAACAAAAAAAACTTGCCAGTTCAGCTACAGACCCCCCCCCCACAATACCGGAATGAGAAAAAAGCAACCAGCCCCATAACCTAGATATTAGTTTTTCGAGTCAGTGAATTGATAAAGGTATATCATACGCGTTTGAATTCAAAACTAAAGAAGCAGCTGCTTCATGGATAGTGACTAAACACAAAGCTTAGCGACACTTCGATAAGCTCGTACAACTCTTCATCCAAGATTCTCGTATGGCACCAGCAGTTGAAGATTGTTGTGCATGTTACCGATGCCCACGACTTTTGTGCCCACCACATCACCACAACCACATCGCAATTGCCAATGAACGGGAGCTCTCACTCCACAGTATCTTGTCCATCTTCCTCGAAACGAATTGGAATTTCACCCACTCGGTCCCCATAGTACAGCGCTTTTTGCTGATGATGCTCTTGAGGTTGTGAATGATCCCGGCGTCAAGTGGTTGCAGATGCGCTGTGGAGTTGGGAGCGAGATTTTGACTATCGAGGTGTGTCAGCGTCGTGGGAGCATGTTGGCAGGAGACTTTGTCGAGCAGCAAGAGAATCTTTCTGTTCTCTGACCGCATAATTGAGTCAAGTCGGCTTACCAACCCTTGACATAGCCTAGTGTGTATCCAGCCCTTCGAGTTATTGCCATACTCCAGGTCCACATCCCTGGCGCTCTTCGACTAAAAGCACCTAGGCTTCTGCGCCGTCACGACGACGAAGAGATGAAGCTTGAGGGAGCGGTAAGCACTGCAGGCGACGGCGACTGTCAATCGCTTCATCTTTAATCGACTGGAGATCCGATCTCTAGCGATCGTGGACGTTGGGGAAGCGCAGTAGAAATTCGTGGTTTCATCCATATTTAGGATGTTATACCTCTCGTAGCCTCTTGTCACCTCCTTCAGCCAGACCCGTTTGGTGCTGCCCGTGTGTTCTCTTCGACGATAAACAATTCCTTTTCTGGAACTTGAAGAGCCAAGCCGAAAAATACTTCATTCCCTTTAGCCCTTCAGCCGCCGATGGCGAGACGCTCAGTAGCATTTCAGACCTAATGTTGTAGGCCTTCACGCAAATTGTGTCACCATTTACGAACGGCAGCTTCAGACGCTCGCTTTGGGAAATCCAGAGGACGATCTCAGCCTCAAGTTGAGCGAAGCGAATGAGCTGGTGGATATTCCGCGAGGCGCTCAGGATGACCTCGCCGTTTTTGCTTCTCAGAACATCCCAGAGCGTAAAGATGGGAAACGACGAGGGATCTTGAAGTGTTCTTGAGTCCAAGCGCAGACCATGCGCTGCGATTGCTCAGAGTGAGCAGCGAGATGCTCGCGTAGCTCCAGCTTCTGTGCGTGAGTCAAGCAAAGGTGAGTCTTATTCGTCGACATGTGTTAGATGACCGTGGCCCCTTTACTGTTTTTCTTGCTGTTATGCTTTCTTTGGAAACAATTGCGCACGACAATTTTTTACAGGACAAAACTGCTAGATATTTGATATGTTTAAATAAAGAAAGGTTACACTATTGGGCAGGCCTCGAGTAATAGGGGTGGGTGTCTATACATCGGTTCTTAATGAACAACGGTCTCCTAAGTGACATGAGCAGCGCTGGTAGATTTACCAGATGGATCGAGGGCAGCGTTGCAGACTGCTCTCTGATTATGCCAATCACGTACAGGAAGTGTTGCGGAGTTAGTTCCTGAGAACATGTAGATGTACTAGATGTCGACGAATTTTCTTAGAACGTAGTAATGCGTTATTAGGAGGTTAGTCAGGACCATTACTGTTGTAAATAATGTTAGCATCATTAGTTCATGGATAGTTTAGAGTAAGGCTTAGATTAGCTGACAGGGAACTAAGGACATTCAGATCAACTAGATTTACTTTTACTTCTTCTTACATCTACTCAAGTGCTATAAAGTTAGACTGCGCGAAAAGTAATATCGTACACCCATGTTTTCGGCTACTGCTCAGTCAATTTTTCGAATTTGCGGATGCTGTTTCGATATGTAGTATAGCTCCTTAGTAGTAACAACCTCTATGTGACAGCAATCGCGAATTCGTAAAGCACAGTGGTCTCACATACAGATTTCGTTTTTACCACCACGACACATTAAATCCTAGACCTCAGCCATACAAATTCTACGTGTAAGCGTATGATTGTATCATTGTGCATATATCATTGACACGTTTCATTAAGCAACATGATGTCAGCGGCAAAAAGCAACGGGAAGGAGAACAAGAAGCCACGAGTTACCGAGAAGGAACGAGGAAACATGGAGGGGCTTCGTCAGGCCGTCCTGAACTTGCGTGCCATCAAGACGATTACCTCGCGTAGCCTCGACGCCATCTGTCGAGCAGTTCGCCCGGCCTCACATTCACAATCGAAACGACGAGGACCCGCTCCGCTCCTCTCATAGTGCCAATATCGAATCGTCGTGCACACCGTGGCGCAGGTAAACCTATCCACCCCGCAGCTCAAAGCCGAACTAAGTTTGCCAGTGTCCGTCCACTGCGTTAGCGCATCCTGGAACAGGTCGGCTGGCTCATGTACTCCAAGATAGAGAGCACATTGCTAATCACGGATATGGACATGGCTGCATGTAAAGCCTGGGTCAAGGGTATGCTGCTGCGGACAGATGTTCGGTCAAGCTGGTACTCAATCATTTTCTCGGACGAGAAGAAATAGAATTTAGATGTACCTGAGGGCTTCCAACTTTAATCAAGATGCTCAAAATTCAAATTTAATTTTTTTTTGAATTTCAAAACAAAACTACTGGGACGACCTACGCCAGCCCCCACGCCAGACGAAGCGATATCAAGCAGATGGTGGTTCGGTCATGGTATGGGCTGCTTTCAGCGCCGGTGGTAAGTTGCTACTTGTTGTGATGACCGTTAGGAGAATTCAGAAGACAACGTGTACACAGTGTCTGAATATCTGCTCCCCTTCGCAAACCTTTACTACTTTACTACGGCACCGACTTCATTTATCAGCAGGGCAACGCCAGCATACATG
Source organism: Albugo laibachii (assembly GCA_902706625.1). NCBI lineage: Eukaryota > Oomycota > Peronosporomycetes > Albuginales > Albuginaceae > Albugo > Albugo laibachii. The sequence continues at coordinate 42,392 of CACSLJ010000180.1, forward strand.
TTTCTCATCGTAGCCGGGAGCTTTTCAATGAAGAGAGAATTCAGATGCTTGACTGGCCGTCAAAGTCACCGGATCTCATCCACAATATAAATCTGTGGTCGATTATGAGCAGACAAGTGTACTCTAAAAGAAAACAATTCGAGCGCGTCTCTGATTTGAAGGCAGCACTATTTGACGCATGGGATGCAATAACGCATGCCACACTAGTGTCGCTTGTTCGCTCGATGCCACGACGACGCGTTGAGGTTGTCGAAAAGAAGGGCAATAAAACGCACTATTAGATACAACTAGTCTTCAGATTGTTCATTAACTATACTTAGAATCTGTATGGGCTGAGGTGTAGGATTTAATGTGTCGCGGTGGCAAAAATCAAATTTGTACGTGATACTCCCTGCACTTTGCAAATTTTGCGATTGCTAGCACACAGAGGTTGTTACTACTAAGGAGAAATACTACATATCCAAACAGCATCCGCAAATTCGATAAATTGACTGAGCAGTGTATGAAAACATGGTTGTAAGGTATTATTTGTCGCGGAGTGTATGAGTCCAAGGACGACTATGGATGCCAACAACACAATTATGCGCGTGAACAACTTTTCTGCTGGGAATCGAATGCGAAAATGAAGCAGGCGTGGAAGAATCTTTTAAGTCGTATCGATGGTTCCTAGACTCCACCCATGGAAGACGCCATAGAATTATCGGAGTAGAAAGTTAACGACATGCGAGCTTTCGAGATTTTATGGACGATGCTGACCCCAAATTTCGAACAATGGTGCGTAGCAAGGGCACAGCAAAGCATCTATTAGATACACTCGAGCAATTATTCGTGAGAAAGAGTATGCAAAAGAAAGTGCAATTCAGAAGACAGCTTCATGGTTTTAAGAATGTAAAATGATAGAATCTGGTCGGTCACTTGATGAAGTTGGACGAATTGGTATTGAGTGTTGACGCGATTGGCGACGCAGTTGCAGATAATAGAGCACTAGTCATACGTCTGGTAAGTCTTACCGAAAATTATCAACACGTTACAAAAATCTTCGAGAATATGACTAATATAAATCGTATGTGTGCCAAGGGAATTTTGCAACGCGAATGGCAAAATATCCAGAGGAACGAAAGCAATGAAGTTGCGTTGAAGGCAACAAAAGTGAAGTTTAAGCAGCGGGAAATTCCAAATAAAAACGACGGAATGTTTCTCAACGGACGATGTTTTATTTGCAACAAGCCTGGACATCGACAAAAGAATTGCAGGCAAAATACCGCAAAAAGTGAAAAAAAACAAAGTCCAACAACACGGTGGATATGCATTTATGCCAATTCAAAGTAAAAGAACGGTGCATTGTCTTCTCGACAGTGAAGCGAGTCTACCAAAAGAAGTAGGTGTCATCAGTCCCATAATATCACTACCCACAAGCTGCAATACCTCATTTGTCTTTGGGCCCTGCACATTGTTGTTCGTGAATGGCTTTACTGTAAGTCGACCCTTGGCGCATCCACTGCATAGGTCATCATTGGTACTATCGTAGCTGGAAATATTTGCCAATTTCAAACCAGTAACACACTTGTCCGCTTCATTGATTTTGGACAATGGAACATGTCCAATAGAGCATGCCATACCCCAAATTCTCGAGAATGGTCTCCATCTCCCATGGTCGCTATCACGGCTTGATCTTTGGACAACCAGGATGCTCCTTCGAGTACATACGTGGCGACTTTAACAATTGGACCTCTTGAACTAGCAATCGCGCATCAATTCTCGCCAAACGTAATCTTCAATTCTTTCGAAACCAGGGCCGGTATAGACAAAAGTCTTCGATACAAACTAGGAACGAACAGAATTTCATGTATGATGCGATTTCACCATTTTTCAGCGTTAATGTCACTATTGCCAACACCTTTTGCTTCGACCGACGCACCATTTGCAATAGAGATTTTGATCGGATGGTCGAGAAGCTTGATACTTGTAAAATCGTTTGCATCAAGGTCCATATGACTGTGCAAAGAATGTTGTAGCATTCGTCGATGACTGTTCAAGATATTTGTATATGTACTTTATCCAAAGCAAGACGCAATTTTTCGAGTATTTATTGAATACAAATCGATGATGGAGCGACAGCTTGGAAACAAAATGAAATGCATTAGGACCGATAACGGCAAAGAGTATTTTAACCGCCAAATCCTACGTGAATGAAAGAAAAGCGGGATCATATGCCAAACTGCAATTCCACATTACCCACAACAAAATGGTTTGGCTGAACGCATGAATACAACTCTTATCCAGCAAGCAAGGACTATGCTAGAGGATAAATGTGTTGAGAAGCAATGGTGGGCAGAATAAATCAACAAAGCGTCTTATATCACAAATCAATTACCAAAAAGTCTGCGACCAACCATGACGCCGATTGAAGTATGTTTTGGTACCAAGCCAGATATTAGTCTACATAAGACCACTCCGGCAGTTAGTGTGGAATGCACCTAAAATTTCTCCCTTACCCAAATTTTACGTTTCTGCAACACTCCGCCGACTTGAACAAGAGCAATTAGCAGAATTAAAGTGTCTTCGATAGTGTTCTTAAGTGAATGGAGCAATTCTAGAGTAGTGTGAAGATTGTAGTGACTCTGATTCTCCAGTTTATGATGAATATTTCAAAATGGCGTTAGTGATGCTATTGCATCGCTCACCAATTCCTCGCGCCAAAGATTTCATGTATTGTGGCTGACAATTGAAGACGTAATTATTCCAGCATGTAATATAGGTCGCGGTCAAAAGTGCAAGGTGATGCTTGATGACGCATTTATGATTATATTGTGTGTTCTAACGCATTCCGGTACATGGGATATACACGCTCTCGAGTTTATGATTGCAACCAGCACCTTTCAGAAAGTGATATTGAGGGTTATATCTTTTACCGAAAAGCCATTTTATTAAAGGTATATAAAATCTGTAAAAATGGTGGATCAAAGAGCTAAAACTCAATTGTTTACGAATTACCGCTACGCATTGTATGCAGCTGACGTGAACTTTCAGCCAAGTAATCACTTCAGTGGTCGATTCGATGAAGAGAAACGATATTTCTCGAACAAGCATAAGCTGCATGGCTTGAAGCTAGAGGCTTCAGTATGCTATCCTGGTATCTACGTTGGTCTCTCTCGTTGTTATCCTGGCGCCATATCCGATCTGACTATCCTCGTTCAAAGACAAGACTTTCAGCTACAAATGTTGCAAAAATAGAATGGCGAATCACTTGAGGAAGATAATGGCGAAGGTTGAGAAAATTATAGCCACATGTGGGCTGTTCTTGTTGACAAAGTACTGGCAGGTGAGCGAAGATGTTTGCGGAAAGGGAATGTTGGCAAACTGTGTTTCTGATATTGTTTTATTTGATTTGACAAATTGTGTTTTTTATTACTACCTCTGGTCCACATTGATACGGCTTTTTCTTTTAAAAGACTGTAACTTTTTTTAGAATGATCAGATAAGACAAAGTAAACTACTCCAAAATACCAATGCGAATGTGGACGAAGTAGACAGTGTTTGAGATTTCTCTCGATACAAGTGTTCTATAAACGACAGCGATTGTCCAAATATTTTCACCCACTGTTTTTTCGGATCTTCCGCCCCATTCATCGTCAGAAAATCAAAGGTACTTTCTGGAAAGAGTGTTCTTAGATGAAGCTAATTTTTAGCCTTAATTATACATTACACGGCTCGTTTCTTCACATTTGCATGCACAAAACTGTATTATTGAAACGGGAGTCTTATCCAATCAGATTTACATAAACGAATTTACGTCCAATTAAAAAGTATAGCATCCATATTCCACCAATCATATCTCGTTTGGTAAATGGTGCAATGTTAGCCAATGAGACAGTTTATGTCGGCTCCTATGCATCGTGACTGAAATTGTTGTTTTGGCACGAAAAAGCGTACGTGTTCCAAACACTGACTTTGTGAGGCTTTTGTACGCTCACTTCACCATGTGCAAAGCCATGAACAGAAAGAAGAATCTGACTCTTCAAGAGCGTGTTGCAGTCGTCGCGCTACTCTCCAGCAAGCTCATCCAAGGGAAGCTCCACCGTGGAGCCTACAAATCGACGGCAGAGTTTTTCAAGTGCCACCGACATACTGTTAAGCGTTTGTGGGACCGGCGCCTTCAGTCAGGCGAACTAAACATAGATGTCGGTGTGAAGAAAGCTGGTGGCTTCGGACGCAGGCAAAAGCGAAGCGACGAAGACCTAATCCAGGTTGTCGAGAACACCGTACCGCTCGCCAAGAGAGGCAGCTTACGCGCCGTGGCAGCAGCGTCGAAGATCCCCAATACGACGCTCATCCGCCTCTTGGTGCGTGGTTGTGCTTCGACGGTGGAACAGAAGAGTGAAGCCCCGCCTCATAGACAACAACAAAAAGGCCAGAGCTCGATTTGCTCTTTTGTTCGTTCATCCCACCACGTTGCAGTTTGATTGCATGTACGATAGAGTATTTGTTGATAAAATGTGGTTCTATCTGTGTTAGCAGAAGAAAAAAATCTATCTTACGCGGAATGAAGACGATGTGAAGCGATCGGTGCAAAGCAAAACTCATATACCAAAGATAATGTTATAGCTGCTGCTGCACGGCCACGCTGGGACTTGATGCGTAAAAGGTATTATTCCGGTGATAGTATACGTGATTTTTTTGTAATTAATGTCTAACAATGTGAGTATTTATGATATTAGCAGTTTATGGAAAATTGGGCAGTGGCTCTCATCGTGAAAGCGCGCGCGCTCAGAAACTCCAGGACCGCACTGCGGGGACCATGATTATCAAGCCAATCTCTGTCGGCAAGGGAGCATACCGAGCGGCTCTAATTGATAAGGTCATCCCCAGCATCAAGAAGAGCCGGCCAAGCCAGAAAAACGCCATCTACATTTAGCAGGACAACGCAACGCCCCACTTCCGACTCGACGACCACGACATCGTTGATGCCGGAACCGATGGCTGCTGAAATATCCGTCTTCAGTGCCAAACGCCGAACTCTCCTGACTTCAATAAGCTATACTTGGGATTTTTCAATTCTATTCAGGCACTGCAGCACCAAAAGTATCCAAAAACTATTGATGAGTTGATTGATTGTGTTACTGAGTCATTTAGCGAGCTGATGCCAAGTACTTTGAATAGTATATACTTGACGCTGCAATCGGTATTGCACGAATCTCTCAAATATGACGGAGGTAACCCATTAAAAATCCCTCACATAAGAAGGAAAACTTGTCCAAGGCTGATGATCTTCCACTTTCTATCAACTGTGATGCCAGTGTTTTTGAGTGTGCTTTCAAGTTCAGTAACAAATAATAGCTTGCTTCATTATATACCCTTTCTAAACATATGTTTTTCCCATTCTTTTTGTCAGCCATTCAGCATTCGTCAACTTATGTCCCATTCATTATGGACCATAAAAAAGCCAAAGGCCCCTCCCTATTAATGTGGACCAGAAATAGTATTTTTTTAATTTTAAAACACTTCGCCTTTTACAACACTTCGCGGTACCGTAGCCAGCCATTTAGCCTAAGTGCCAAGTGCGACTAGAAACCTAGTTCCTAACTTTAAGTTCTTTCAACATGAAACACTTCGCTTTTTTGCAACACTTCGTGGTACCCTTAAGACCTTTCAATACAAAGGCTACCAAGGATCACAAATTTTTGTACGAGCTATCCATCCAAACAAAAATCCAACCTGAGGAAATCTTAACGTCGAAGACACTCAACGTAACATTCGAGTATCGTCTGATCGTGTCCTTATTGAAAACTACTTTGGACGTGTGATTGGATTGTGAAAGATGCCAAGAAGTACTTATAAATGGAGTGAAGCAAGTTATGACAGCATATCTCGATTTACATTTGCTTCAACCAACTTCCATGTCTCCCTTATGAGTCTACGTGTAAGGGATGGCGAGTTTTATAAGTCAGCACTAGCAAAATATTATTCTTAAGGTGAGTATAGCGTCAATATTTGCGCTACAACGCAAGCTATACTACCGTAAACGACGCGCAGCAAGACTTCTAACAGAGAGATTGGTTCAAGCACGCACAGAGCAGCGTCCGAAACATCACTACAATAGTCGAGACAGTAATGTGAGCTCATCATTTGGCCATGACTCACAATACTCGTGCAACAATCAAATGAAGACGTTTAACTATGTTTTAGTGAACAATGCGACAAATACAAATATAACACATTTGTCATTAAGCCACCTTGCTGTAGCGATTGAAATTAGTTTGTATTCGATAACATAATAATTACTGTAGTGCATAACGGGGCACTAACAAACGCATTTCTTCGCTATACAACAACCTGCCTGTAAACCGAATAGCTGATATTCAATCATCTCTGTGGTCAATTACGAAATGCGAATTCTCTCTTTAAATGCTCAGTGTTGTATAACACGGGTCTGAGCCAGATATTTTCTTGATATATGATGTTTTCGCAAACATTGTCGTATGTGTAAAAGATTGACATATTTTGCAAAAACAAAGGTATGCGTAGAACAGCTGTGATTTAAAAAAATTACTTATTAAGGTCATAAATAAGTGCGTTAGTTACATACATCTTCTTAACTGATGTTTTATTTTTGTTATCTATTGATCAACCGAAGAGAACAAAACTACAGACTAAAGCGTATGCTTGCTTGTTTTTAGGGTATCCAAACAGCTCGAAAGGTTATCGAATTTACAATAAAGAATCAAGAAAGATAGAGCTTGCAAGAACTGAAGCGCTAACGGAATCGATTCGAGTCACATACGCTGAAGTGTCCGAAATACTGTGCAAGCGCTTGGCATGGAGGCATGGGAGCTATCTGATGACGAATATTCAGAACCTCGCCTCTATGTTGATCGTCCCGTTTTTCTAAGATGATGCGATGGATGTCGATGAAGATGGGGGAGCCCTGTCGATATCGAACAATTGCTCAAGTCATGCCATTAATAATAGTCGGATGGAAATTGTCGACTTTTGTGACAGAGAAGATCCACAGGCTGACAACAACCAACTTGCGAGATCAGAGGACGTTCATGGGATTGTGCCAAGGGGGAGATTGCAAGCAAACAGTGAGAGCATTCTGTTCGGCAACAGTAGCGATCTTCCTTCCAGAAAATACGTAACTTTACCACCTTCTACACAAACCGACGAAATGGTCCCGTATGTTTGGACTGAAGAAAAACTAGGATAATGACCGTCGAAGATAGAAACGACTTCGAATTACTCAGAAGTAAGCATGTGTCGCGAATGGAACTCCTGAGACGTATATCCAAGCTATCGAAAGCCATGACAGCAAGTATTGGAAGGAAGCTAATAAGTCTGAGCTGTGCTCTATGCCTTCAAAAGGCACATGGGATTTGATAGATCCACATCCACGTAAAAGAGTCATCGGCTGCAGATGGATCTTTAATTAAGCGCGATATGCCCGTCTTGTTGCACACGGTTTTCATCAGGTTCCAGATATTGACTACAAGGAAACTTATTCCCATTTTGTCACTGTGAATTCAATCCGAGTCTACTTAGCGTTATGCTGTCAGCTTGGCTACGAAATAAATCAGTACGATGTGGATACAGCGTTCCTGAATGGATACATCGAACAAGATAGTTACATGTGACCACCTCAAATATTCGAACACAGCGTGGTAAAGTTTGCAAATCAAATGGAAGTCTTAATGCATTTAAGCAGGCATCAGCAATATGGTTCAAAACTATTTCTGCAGTATTTCTTGATCAGCCCAACTTCAAGCAATGCCTCTCCAAGGCGTGTACATTTGTTCGAAATGAGAAGAAGAAAATGTTTACAACGAACTTTACGTGGATGACATGCAGATTGCAGCCAAATCGGAGAATGATATACAAGTGATTCACCATGAGGTCTCAAAATTGTTCAACTTGAAGGATTTGGGTGCTGCACGATTAATCCTCGGCATGGAATTATCTTACGTACCCCGGGACAAAATCTCAGTCTTATCACAACAGACTTGTGCGACGAAAAGGGTTGGCAAATTCAATCAAAATGGCTCAGCTCATGCATACAACCCGAGCGTTGTCAGAAAAAAACTGACCAAATACACTAGCAAGAACCTGGATATTGAAAAAGCCCCTACCGATCTCTGATTGCATCAATGCTATATGTAGCAATGAGCCCTAGACCTGATACAGCATTCGCAGTTTGCTAACTCAGTCGATTCGTGTTAAAACAAGCACAGAACATTGAAATGCGAGAATTCGGTTTAACGTTACCTGAAGACGACTTCAAATTTCGGGTGATATGCAAAAGTGAACGTTCGAAATTGAGGATTTCAGCATATACTGATTCCGACTAAACAAACAATAGCGATGATTGACGTTCAACTTCCGGTATTATACTTTTCGTGAAAACGATGCCAGTCATTTTCAATTCTAAACTACAAAGGAACGTCACGCTCAGCACGACTGAAGCAGAGTATGTGGCAATTTCAATGTGCATTCAAGAAGTCTTATGGGTAAAATCACTATTGACAAAAATAGGATATCCGATATCGGTAGCAATCAATATTCATATTTGCAAAGAAATTGCGATAGCGATGGCAAAAAATATTGGTTATCAAAGTTGTGCTAATCACGTTGACATCCGGCATTATTTTATCAGAGAACATGTCAGAAACAGAAACATCAAGTTGATAGACACCCCACCCCGACAAAACAACAACTTGCAGATTAACGAATCCTTTTGTTACCAAATAATTCCAAGAGCTTGTGCAAAAGTCACTTATTGGAAATTGCGAACCGAGGGGGAGTGCTAAGTAAGTGACCTGGGCAACTCCGTAATTCGACGCAGAGTCGCCTAATTCGAATTGGGAAGCTCGTAGGTATTTCCAGCATCGTCAGTCAGTGCTGGTTCTGTAAATTTCGCCGTCTGAGAATCACAGAGATTTCACCCAATCGGGATATGCACGGTGAAATCTTTTATGAGAACATGTAGAAGCATTACATGTGGACGAATTTTCTGAGAACGTAGTAATGTGTTCTTAGAGGTTTAGTCAGGAACATGACTGATGTAAGTAATGTTAGCAGCATTAGTTCATAGATAGTGTAGCGTAAGGCTAAGATTAGCTAACAGTGAACTAAGGGCCTTCAGATTAATATAGTTACTTTTACATCTTCGTACATTTTACTGAAGCGCTATCAAAAAGCAATACGGTAGTCGGGATATTCTGGATGGTGCATATATTAAGCTGGCATCGCAAAGGATACGCAGATTAGCTTGTTTGGCGCTCTCCTGCACGCGGAGTCGGCTGCTGTACGTATCTCCTGCCTTAATACACGGCCTACTCAACTGCTACGATATAAAAAGCGCACATTATGTCGGACGAAAAGGAGCGGTACCTCGGCTGCAGACTTTTCCGCCTCTTCTGGTTCGACCTACCCACGTCAAGCAGCGTTTGGAGGGAACTGTCCTGCACCGAGAGACTATTTTGCCGCTATTCTGGACCCTCTGTCTACATACGACTGTCGAAGTGGTATCGGATGATGAAAACTCGGGCACAAGATGGGACCCCGACATCGCTTCACCGAGAAAGCATTCTACATGTGGAAGACTGGAAAATGGAATCTATCTATTTTGTGTGTTCCAAAGCTCACTTTCCAAATTCCCAGCGACCGAATCGGATGGTTTACTCAAGATAGGCCACCGCAGAAGTAATCTTTTGTATTGCTTCCTCGTTCAACACGTCTGTCCATCATCGAGGTTATGTCATGACAACCCCTGAGTTGCAATGTTCGAATCGACGTGGATCAATAAGTTTGAATATAGCTTTGCATGTAGATCGCATTCTGCTATATGGTGACACCGCGTGTCACCATGCGTAGGTCGTCAACGGTCACGCTGTGTAGCGCCTATTAAGACAAATTGGAAGAAGCTCGGCCGTCTCTACGATCTACAGGTAGCTCAAAGCAAAAATTTGAAGACGTCTTCGGTAAATGGTTTGCGTGGTTGCAGTGTTGTTGGTTGCAGCCTTTTCAATTTCACGCATTTTACTCTACGCGAAGAAAGGGCATCGGGACAATCAGATAAAATTTCCACACACGATTTTGATAAAGCGTTTCTGATTATTGGTTGTAGGGTTTAGGGTTTAGGGTTTAGGGTTTAGGGTTTAGGGTTTAGGGTTTAGGGT